>OX465247.1:16188869-16429471 GCA_949987775.1 Aproaerema taeniolella | reverse complement strand
ACCACCTCTGGAATATATTCTTCTGAACAAAAAAAGAATTTTAAAAATCGGTCCATAATTAACGGAGAAATCGGTGAACATACATACTTAATAAAAAAATACATACAGTCGAACATAGAACCTCCTCCTTTTTTGAAGTCGGTTCAAAAATAAATTCTCATTGACAAATAATGTTTGATTCTACGTAATTTATTGATTTTTTTCTGTTAGTCACATATAGCCTTAGAGTATACCTACATATAGCATAGCAAGGGAGGCGTTTGCCCAACAGTTGAAAAACTTGTGGATTAGCAAAAAAATATAGTAATCGACATTCCTTACGATTTAACATAGCCCTTTATCACACTAATGATGACGTTCAATTACCTACAGAAAAATTAATTGCAGTTCAAATTCCTTTATGTATACAACATACATCGCTCACGCCTAATATCCCTTTCGGGGTAGGCAAAGCATCATTGGCTTTAAACCACTTGATACAGCTATTTAATTTGGAGGCTCTTTATGTGAGGTTTTTCACTCTTGAACGTTGAGATAAAACCATCGAGTAACCCCATTTACTTCACAAACTTCGAAATTACACCAACTGATAACGCTGATATTGAAGATACGCGCTTACAGACTTTCCCCATTATACTACCCCGTGCACAGATGAATGATATTAATGTGTCGCCCCGTGTTTATAATCTCTTTGACTACCGTCACTTGTCAGACATTCCATAATTTGAATTCAAATCCAAATTGCTCAATGCAATGGCCGCAATTCGGAATGGCCAGTGACAGTTGTTGATACAGTCTCACATCACAGTTCCGAACTAACGTATAGTAGATTATGCCAATGCATGCATAATCTAAATAGAACTAGTTAAGAATTTACAGTAGTTTTTTTTTTCATATAACGGACTTCGTTCCCGTGGCAAATCGAGAAAATTATGTATCCTATGTGACTCAGTGATAATGTAGCATTCTAATGGTGAAAGAATTTTTCGGAGCCTATTCAATGCAAGCACACAAAGAAACAAACAATCAAATCTTTCCTATTTATAATGTAGATAGATTCGCACTTGACTACAATGTTGCTTACAGTAGTTTTTGTACAAGATTCTTACCCAGCTATTAGTGTTCGGCAGGCAAAGTCAACATTTATGACGTAAGTTCAAAGACAAAAAATACTTGGTAAGCTGAAAGGCTGAAATAGCCAGATTGCTGCTGAATGGTAATGTAATAAGCTAATGTGTTCTAATGATGCCCTATTGTGCTCGCACTCCTTCACTTATAAAGACGGTACGTAGGCGTAGGTGTACGTTGAATTAATATGTTTGTTGTTATGAAATCTTTCTTGTATACAATACAAGGCGTAAAGGCGGTATACAATACAAGGCGGACTTTGCGAAGGCTGCTTAGTTGACCGATAGGTTGCTTCAAGGAAAACCCTGTTTACGGTAATAACATTGATTTAAAGGTAAATTAAATATACATATATACATATTTCAAAGGACATCAACCCTTCAGTATTCACCCAAGTTTCTTGTCGGCTGGTGATAAGGTTCAAATTAGAAAGAAGTTGACAAGCATACTGCATAAAAAGCGAAACTATAAACAAAAATAAAAACTAGAGTTCAAAGCAGGTTAGACTGTTAAAACAACTTCACTGACGTCAACAGTTAGCATTCATAGAGGACTGTTGGGAAATAGGAACGGTTCCTAAATGGGCCATAACCCATAACTCAACCAGGCTGACAGGGCGCCCCCGCTGCGCCCATAACACTATTATACCTTTTACCAAATATCTAAAAGGCTATAAACATTCCGGCGAAAACCAGAACAAACAAGCGAACTGAGAAAGTTACTGATCTCGTTCTGAAAATTTTTCCTTCTATTTGAAGGTTAAAGTTCTGAATTTATACAATACTAGAGGCAGTTTCGTAAAATCCTTCCTTATACCTTGCGTACGTTATAAAAATAACCTTTGTGCTAAATTTCAGCTTTCTAGAACCAAGGGTTTGGGCTGGGCGTTGATGAATCAGTAAGTCAGAATCATTTTTTCTCTAGCAGTGGGACGGAGTAGCTTAGACAAAAAAAAAGAATACGACAGCAGTCTACATTACACAACGTAAAAAAATAACGTTTTTAAGAAACTATTTGAACTAAGCGACAACTTGCCGCGTCCTATAGTGTTGTAGTATCGGTTAGAGCGGTCAGTATCTATTTATTTAAAAAATTGGAAGCACACAAGTGCAGGAAGATTATATTGCTGCTAAAAACTGAAGTGCGGTTGCTCCATATTTTTGTTAGGCTACAGCTAGGTTTGGCTTACGTTGTATATTTATAAACGTTACACACTCTTTGAAAATAGGTTGGATAGAATATCATATTTCTAGTTCCAAATGGTTGGCTGCACCTAGGTGTAGCAGTATTTTGACTTTTAGCTTTTTCATACCATCAACTTGAACGAATTTTCATTTAAATATGTAGAAATATGTAGTTTAGTTGAGTCGTTTTTTTATAATCGAGAATCGCGGGGTTCGATTCCCTCTTCGGCAAAAATGTTTGTAAAAAGTTATATTTTGTTGCCTTGGTTCTTTCTGTAAAAATTCTTACTCTTTCTAATATCGTAAAATAAGTTTGTTTTTTGTCCTTACTTCTATTCAGGTTCTTAATAGAGCAACCAGTCTATTAGATTTTCTGCACAGAAATAGTTGGGGAGCTCGAAAGACTTTACCACGCAAGCGAAGTTGCGGGCAGAAAACTAGTTGTCGAATATTTGTCTTTTGGCGCACGTACTCGTAGCTACATTTGCTTGATATTACCCAAAATCCAGATATTGCTTACAAAGTAAAAAAAGATTGGGGCATTTATAGTAGTATTATAAAAGCGATTGCATTATAATCTATAACAATGAGCTACGCGGCGTAGCTGCTACGAGTTTTGAGTATGCCGTAGCAATTTTAGAGACAATTACACAAAATAGTTTTTACAGATTTTGTTATTCACAATAAAAATATACTTTTCTTCTTATAAATGATGGCAAAAGGTAATCATAAAAAAAATATTTATACCATTCCCCATCTAAAAAGCTTCTTTTTTTCACTGAAAATTGGAGATGAATAGCTCTTTTAGTCACAGTTTTGGTGTTTGAATTTAGAACCCTAAAAAGATTCTTTTGCTCCCGCAACACGTAAAAAAGAGCACTTTTTTTGTCAATTTTGGTGTTTGAATTTCGAACACTCCAATGTATAGACATATGACCTCCATCGCAAAGAATATTCGAAATTCAAACTCCTTGCGCAGATGTCTATTTCTGCTTAAATCTTTCTTTTTCTCGAAGTCATGGTATAAAATATAATGTGCAACTCTTGAATAAAACGGATTTTCATCGAGGGCTATGAATCACTCGCGTCATTCAGAATTCAATAATTTAGAATCCTTCATATGCTCGTGATCCAACTTTGGCCCTCTCTTAAAATCCGTCTTTTATTCCCGAGTTGCACAATATACTATTATTTACATTTAAAAAACGCCGCACGTTTTTACTGTTTAGTTTAGTCAAATCAGCTACGTCAGTATTTTTTTACTTGTTTCTTATTTTGTATGATTTGTTTGATAGCGACAATTAAAATGTAAGTCATAAAATACTTATAACAGCACAATCTTGCTATTTGAAAGACCAGCTTTTTTCTAAAAAGTTTAAATTAATCTTTATTTATTAAAATTACATTGTGATTTTGGGATACTTAGCATGTGACTTCACAACCATAAATTACGGTGCTATTTTGGAGCACCGCATTGTAAAAAAATGGATTTTAATTAATCATTGTCGTGAAGTAACATTAAAATAAGTAGCAGTCGGTTGAACGCAGGGAATGTCAGGGAGAGGTGAAAAGTGAAGCCTCCCCACAATCCTCAGTGACAGGATCATTCCTCTCTGTCGCCACTGACAGTCCACTGCCCTTTCTAAATAACTCGCACTTTACCACGATACATTTTGCTAATGCCAAATACAAGGATATTTTACTTACATACTGTCTGGATTTTCTATAAAAGTGTGCTATCGGCTACACTATGAAATAATAAATTAATATTCTCGGACAATTCTAAACAATGATATACTACTTACATACAGAAACCTAAAATAACATAGTAGTAGGTGGGTATACACACACACGCACACACACACACACACACACACACACACAGATATACATACACACACACACACACACATGCATTCACTATGCGCACATGCACTCTTGGTTCTGTTTTTGAGATTTTGTTTTTATTTCTTATTTTTTCTTTTTTTATTAGTTAAGTAGGTAATAAAAAATCTTTGTTTCTCTTATATAAAGAAAATTATATCGTTAAATTGCTATTAACAAGTTAACCATAAATTCAGTATGTCCATGAAAGAGCGTTGTCTCCTGCCACAGGCTTTATCAAGCTTAAAAGGAGGCATCAACCCAATCTATATATTATGTTTTAAATTAAGTGAAATATTTTTTTTTCTTTTTCACATACTTTGTTTCTTTTTGAAAATCTTTACATATAAGACATAGACACCCAGACTCGTCACACTCCTCACAGATTTTTAAATATTTATGTTGATCTGAAATCGAACCCGCAACCTTCAGATCAGAAGGCAAAGTCTTAACCAGGGCTCTGTAAATATACTATAAAGAGATAATGTTTGTTTCTATAAGTGATAATCTTTGGAACTATTATAACGATTTTATATTTTGTAAACATTTTTTTTTATTTATTTTATGAAAATTAGTTTACATTTGTGATAAAGGAATATTAACCTTTTGTTTTTTACTTTATACCATATTTAGTATCTAAGAAATTTTTTTCTTAAATAAATAAATAATGTCTTCGTTCATTTTTTTAAATACATAATAAATATCAATGAATACAATACAGTGTACTTTATTGTATTCCAACACAAATAAGGTACAGTCTAAGAATGATTTGAAGGCTTCCCAATGTATATCATAAGCTACGTAGTTGCCGTCGGGCGCCGGGCCTCCATCTAAAGGTAGGTCGGCGCTTGGCCTATATTCCCTCCTTATCTCTCCCTCAGGTGATGACACATTCCATCTCGTTTCCTCGTGACGTCACCAACGCAACACCTTTGCTGAAGTGTGCGTGCGTGCAATAGATACCTATGTGTATGCGTTTCGGTGATTATTCTAATATGACTGTTCAATAACATTTATCTTTTTACTGGCGTGCGAATGGGACAGATAATAAAGTTAAGGATAATTTTTAGGAAAGAAAGTGGTGACTGAGTATACAAATAAAAAGAGTAAAGGAAATTAAATGCAACTAAGTAAATTTGTAAGAGATTGGCGCTACTTTTAGTTATTGCACTTATAAACGAGAACTTTGGATAACCCAATATATTTGTTGTTTCTAGCGATATGCCTCGTCTTTATATTTTTATATCTTTCACCAAGCAGTTCCTTACGCAAATAAAATCATGGAAATCAAGTCTAATGAAGAAAAATATTGAAAAGAAATGTTATAGGTAGGTGTTTCTATCGAAAAATCAAACGTTGGCGGTAAAAACCTTTGGATGTGAAATAAGCTAGGCCATGGACAAAAATTAGTAGCAAGAGTAGCATATAAATTTTTTAATTCACAATTTACTCTCAAGTTTTATTAATTTGTGAATTAATTCTGTACTAATATCTTACCCTTGATTAACTCAGTCATGCGAAAAAACCCGTTTACGCCATGCTTACCAGGCGGCGAGTATAATTTACTAACATTTTATTTATTAACTGAATTTTCCGCTCTACAACTCACTCGGCGGGTGGCGCGGAGTTGTGATGTCACTACGATGACGTAATTAATAATATTAAACTTTCAGTAGCGCTGATTTAACGGACGAGTTATTTTATTTTAAATTAATTCACTTAATCTGGATTAAGTTTGCAGATTTATATTCGATTGGCTGCTCCTTTTATACGATTACTTTCATGGCTTTCATGGAAAAGTTAATTTCGATACATGTTTTTTTATGCATAGGTAAAAAAGAGAAAACTGACATAACGATAAAAGCGTTCAAATAAATATTAAATAAAAAAATTATCCCGTTTCATTTTCATAAGTCACTCCCATCTCATAAAAGCGTTTTAGTATTTTTCTTTATTTGATTTTACGTGACTTTAGTAATGACTTTTGCACTCGTTTGCTCTACATTTTTAAATAATACTCTGCACTTATGCAGTAAACCCTTTTTATATGAAAGTAACTTAAAAGGTAGCTCATAAAGTAATTTAATATTGGTTTAAAATTAGACTTAGTACTACATTGTATCTAAAATACAATGCATGTGTAATGTAACTGCATAGCTAGCACGGTCCGTGACAAACTCGCGCGTTACGCTACTCCGGTGACGGTAAAACTTTGATTGGACAAGAGCACCGCGCAAAGGCATGCTCGCCCACTGACGTCATTTTGACACTTTTTTGACATTTGACAGCGTTTTTTGGTGTTGTGCTTAGCAGCTGAAAGTACTCTCTTTCGCAGTAATACCTTTTATTGCCAAAGATCCCATTATCCTTTAATATCCTCTCAATTCATAAAGATGTAAAACACAGAACCATAAACTGCGTCATTTCCGCCAAATTTCGTGAAATGGCTTTGCAATTAATCTCATGTGCTCAATAAACGGAAGATATTTTGGTTTAATAGACGGTTGCGTAGGTACTAAATCGCTTAAGAATTGTAGTTCATGCCATCTGGCGATCGGCGATTACAGTAAATTAATCTTGTAACTCTATTTTTACTTTTATAATTATATTATTGCGTTGTTAAGCTTTATTGTGCTTATTATTATCGAGAAAGGTTGACATTTTGTTACATATATAACTCATTTTTTTAATTTAAAAAACAATCACATTCATAAAATAAATTATAGTTTAAATAATAAAAGTAAAATTTCTTTTGTTTCATATCTCTACATGTTGTTAGCAATAAAATGTGACTGTTAAAATGAAAAGCTACAACTTTGGGATAGTTGTTAACGTTCAGAATTATTGTGATTAGCTTTTTAATGCGCTCTATTGACTACCCCGGAAATTGTTCCTTTTTAACCCCCGACGCAAAAAGAGAAGGGTGTGTATTTGTGTATCTGTCTGTGGTATAGTAGCTCCCAAACGGATAAACCGATTTTCATTTAGTTTTTTTTTTTGTGTCTTAGATAATTTTATCCCGAGTGTTCTTAGCCATGTTTCATGAAAATCTGTTCAGCCGTTTAAAAGTTATAAGCGATCGAATGTCAGGGGTGATTCAAATTTTTTAATTTTATTGTTATTCTTAACACAGACACGTAGAAATGTTTAGTTGCATGATCTACTCCGTATACGTAAACAATATTGGGTAAGTAGGTTTAATAATATTACGTGCAAAACTATAGGTAGTACAGGTTTTCGTTAGCGAAATCTTGTTACGTTTCAGACTAAGATTAATAAATTAACAAAGTTTCACTACTTGATGTCCTTTGATGTAAATATTGCCTTTTCTTTAACTATTTTTGTTTGCTTGGTAGATATACATTATAAATTATTCCGAAATTCCTCACTAGGTTTAATAAGATCAATTCTAGGCATTATTTTATATATGACCGCAAGTTTTCGTCGCTTATTACATTTTACATGTCACTCTGAATTGGTTAGCGGAACTGAAGGTGGGCCTCAATAGGTAAGAAACAATAAAAAAAATTTAAGAATTCGACATAGGTTCCCTGGGGAACCTCTTCAAATCTCGCTAACTAATTTAAAGTCACCATATACACGCAATACGCATGTCGGCAGATGTTGCAAGCGGTTAATAGGCATCTTCAGTTTAGTAGTCTATTTCCTTATATCGATAAATTTCACTTCTTTATTGCCCATTTTCGCTTTTACGGTATGAACAAGAGATATGATATTTATATTATATTATGTTAGGGTCAATTTTGGATTTTTGTTTTATTTTAATAGGACGCACTATAATATGATTTATTATAATTCACTAATATAAACATTCATCAGGAATGTGTACAATGTACCTACGTGACACAAATGTCAATTAGGTTAATGTATTATTTAAGATTTTTGTAGATAATTAAAACGGGTTTACAAAATATTTGCTCTGACCAGGTATCGAACCCAGGAAGCGTCGATTCGATTCGAGTTTTTTAAATATTTCCACTACTCAAATACCATTAAAATATTCCAGATTTGATAAACTTCAGAGTGAAATTCTTTTTAGACGCCTTGAGGCCTAGACAAAGTCACAATCTATTAGCGATCGATAGTTCTAAAATATATGAGATTGACATGGACTGACCACGTGACTTTTCCATTATATAGTTTTAACTTTCAATTTTCTTTCCTTGAAGTCCTTAACGCTATTGTTCTGTGTAAACTAAAATGCATTTGCATTCCGGCCAAGAAACTTTTACAGCTCTTTTATGCTCTGCTATCCAATTCTTTCCTAAACAGGTTTATCTAATGTTGAGTGTATCTCACAGGCATCTCTGGGGGAATATCAGATCTTCTTAAGTAGGTTCGTACCATCAGCTCCCATAATATAGTATAGATAAAGATGGCTGTATTTTCATAGACCTTTTTGCAAACACAACAGCAGTCACTTTTAAACATTTAATCGTAGTTTATGTTTTATTCTATTAATACAGAGTTAAACTTACTAATATGTGAATGTTGCTGAGGATAAATCGAGGAACGGATAGGTGTTTGTTACCCTTTTATAAAACTTTGATATTAATGGACATTTTAAAAACTTTCATTACACAAATAAATTTATGACTTAAAACGTTTAGATACATTTTATATAACGTATGTTAGTTCATGTGTCCTAACCTAAATATGCTGCTCCTTTATCCATTTCACGAGACTACGATAAACTTTAGTGGATTTTTCATAATCGTTTTATAAACAATGTAAAAGTACCTTAATTTCACATACACACACACACATTACAATTGTTCTGTTAGTTTAATCCGCCAAACCACATAAAGCCTGGTTCGTAGGCAGACAAAAGTCCCCATAAAATGCAAGACATATAACATAAAAAATAGTGTAGAACAAAGCGGCCTTATTGCTGCATAGTGCATACATAGAAGAAATCATAGAGGGCATCGATAATACCAAATACCTTCTTTGAAAACTCTACGCTTCGATTGTAACTTTGCTATCATACTATTCGCAGATCGGATGTCTCTACGAACAACAATGTTCTTATCTATCCATTAGCTTCCATTTTGACAAAATAGGATTTTGTTATAAACACAGAGAAACTTATTTATGCTAAAAACAAGTCACCTATAAGACACAAACATGTTTTTAAAGGCTATAAGGTGGAAATCGCGCTTGTTGTTGATTGACTGTGGAAGGAAGATATGGTATCAGAAAGGTCTCAGAAACAAGTACAGCATGAATATGAGGGTTATCAAAAGTAGAAAGCATGTCAGCGTAACTTGAAGCAATACTCTGGGCATCAATATGAACAACGTTGACATTTTTCTTAAGAGAGGAGAAAGTTTGATTGGCTGTAAGTATTTCATTTATCGACCAATTTCAAATTTCATTTCGAATCCTGTTATTTTATTATGTTTATTAATATATTATCTAACCAAATATATGGTATTCAATATCAGTCATCGATCCTATTGTCCGAAGTCCGAAGCCTTTGGGCTCCCTTAACACAGATCTGTGAACTGTCATCTCAGCAGTGTTACACTACGTGATATGACCTCTTGACACGTTTCGTTCAAGAAATCAACTCTGGGTCTATACTTGCAACCTTGCAGTATATGATTTTACTTAGATCATCTTAAATAACATTTTACAAAGAGGTTTGAGATGAAAACAGATGTGCATTCTTTTCCAAAAAAAATTTGTATGTTGACAGGATATCAGTAAATCTCAACTTTGAACATAGGTCATCTAAATGTGAATTTAGATGGTCATAAATCCACCATTTTTTTTCTAGAGTGATAAAATATTACTTAAACAGTATCTAAATGGACAAAAACCACTGTTAGTGAAGTAACTTAATTCCAATTGTGCCTTAAAATGTATAAGTTAGTACCCTAAAGGGGTGTTTTATCACAAATAAAATTAAAATATATCAGGGAAAATTTTCATCATTAGCCACTTTTAGAAGCTATTTAGCCACTTTTAAAATACATCTTTTTTTAGTTAATTATTCTGTGTTATGTATGATGTAAGTAAGTAGGTAGATACGTTAACATAAAAAGATAAAACTAAAAAATTCAAGGAAACTACAAACTACCGAAGTTCGGAACCCATAAATATTAAAACTTCGTGAATATTTCACGTTTCAGTACTTCAACGAACAAGAAATATCCTGCTTATAGCTTTTTCCGTATGAAATTGTTTGATTGTCAGTTTGCGTAATAAACAAACATACCTACATTAAAAGTAATTTCAACAGACGGGAATGTAATGGTTTACGTAATATGCAAATATTGTCTGCCTTAATAATTTCAATCATCGACATGCAGTTACAAAAATCAGATCCCAGAAATGTTATCATTTGCAGGAACTGCGTCAAAAAGTTTGGTTCAAGGTAGCAGATTTAAAAAAAAACTTTAAAAAAAACTTGGTAACCCTGAGGTTTTTTTGAAAACTGTTCAAATTACTTTTAGGTAATAAGGTCAGCTATCATTATTTACGGGACACCCTGTATATTATACAACAAAGTCCCCGCCGCAGCTGTCTGAAAGCGATACACTCCAAAACTACTGAAAGGCTTTTCTTTCATACGGTGTCAAGAGAAAGATTTATCTGTATAACTCATTCCAAAAATTCCCACGGGAACGAAGTCCCAGGAAGTTAGTCGATAATAATAGCATTGTTCACAAGCGACAATCATAGCACTTCCACATTTGAGGGTACACTGACGGAAATGCATTCCGAAAATATTTTTTTACGATGTATGTTCTTACTATTTTTTTTTGTTTTTGTTTCAGGTAATGTATAATATGAGCTTTAAGGAGAGTTCAAGGTAAATAACCATTAGTTTACAATTTTAACTATAGTTACTTTAACAATGCTACGTATAACTTTAATTTTATGGTTACGGCTTAATTTCAATAGTCCTTGGGAATTCGAAATATAATGAAATAAAAACCACGAAATATCTCATTCATGTCCATCAACCCAAACAGATGGGACTAGCGCCCTCTGAAGACAATAGAAGGTCATTACACAGTTTGCAAGAATTTCAAAGGCTGCTATAATGTCTTTAGGGAACAATGCCAGAGCGCTTTTTACATTTAAATAAAATGTATAAAGAACGTTTATTTGGCCATAAATTACTAACAACTGTACCTCAATTTTCACTTTGCAATTTAGTTAGAATTTTTTTTGTTTTATAAATAAATGCTACACACTCAAAGGCACACCAAGGTTTTCCCTTATGTCGTGTGTCCCTTGGAACATACACAAAGATAGACACTAACACCCATGACTGGAGAAAAAACATCTGCTTTTTACAAAAATATTTTACATATCTCTTGCTCTGTAAGTAGTCACTTACTTCCCTGAATGCCGGGGTGTATGGATATCATTACAGCATAGGTTTCGAAACCTACCATGTAATGTTAACATTACAGCATAGGTTTTGGAATTTGAAAAAAGAACTGTCATACTCAATACTGCAAGAAGAATATTTTTAAAAAGTTACTTTTTTTTTCTCGGTATCGATTATTTACTCGAATCGGAATCAAGACAATTTATATAAGAATTTATGAAGATTTTATTTTATATATCGAACTATTTGTTTCGCAGTCACATCGTATGTTAGTTAAAATCGATTTAAAAATCAAACTGGCCAGTACGATTTGACGCGCTTGCGTGCCATAAAATCGTGAAGAGTAAAAAAGGCAGTCGACTAGCTAGGCGCGAAATTTAATTAAATACACATGTTACTCTTTAATAAATGTTCAAAGAAACCTGCTTTCTTGTTTTTTTACTTACCTCACAATCGATATGTAAAGCAGAGTGTTTATCTCGGGTGTAAGCATCAATTGCATACTCGGGCTAATTAGCGCCCTCGCTGCGCTCGGGCGCCAAAAACCTCGTATGCAATTGATGTCATACAGCCCTTGGTTAACAATCTACTATAACCCGACCGGAAATCTAACCCAGGACCCGTTGATTAAGAGGCAGAGTCTCTACCACTCGACCAAACCGGCAGGTAATTTGTTTACCCGTCGCGCGCTTGTTTACGCGCCGTGCGATACAAATCCTGCACACACACGTGTGCATAAATCGCACGAGGGTTTAATAGTATCCAGTTTATATGTAAAATAATATGATACCCATCCATAAAGTAAAGCATTTATAAGTAAATAAGCAGTAAATGATCCTCTATTAAAAAATCCCGATAAAACCTGCTGCAGGCCAAGCAGCCTGCTGTGTTCCGTCGGTGCGTGGGAGTACCAGTGCCTTTATAGACATTTTCTGGGTTAACTCGCTCCATCGTCGACCTCATCTTTGACTTTTATGGTCAAGATTGAGGTCAAGAGTTAACCCATCTTATAATTAAAAATAATAATAAAAAAAACCTTTTTGAAACATTGAAATATGACTCGAAATCTAGCAAACCAAAGCAAAATAACCAAACCAAATTAAAGCTAAACTTGAAACCTATTTATTCATTCTATGTTTTATTTTGAGGAAAACACTTAGCGAATTTGAAGGCTATTTTGTTCATAAAGTGTAGCGAATATTAATTTGAGTTAATATAGAGGGCAGAAAAGGGGTAGCAAGAGGGGGTAGGGGGCGGAGAAGCAGCTGAAACCTCCTGGAGCTATCAGGACCCCGATTCTGTAACTTAAGTTATGTGTCGATGGAATGGAGGCTATTTTATCTGTTCAAGTGGCGAAATTGAGAATTATTTAATTTTCATATACTTTTTTTTATTATAAGATGGGTTAACTCTTGACCTCAATCTTGGCCAAGATCATAGATGAGGTCGACGATGGAGCGAGTTAACCCAGAAAATGCCTATTAAGGCATTAATATACACTCTCGAACCCTTGCTGACAACCACCCCGACCAGCAGCGCCACCTCCAACCTAACGTAAAGTTGCAATAGTTTGCTAGGTAGTCGTAGCAACTGAAAATTCAGTTAGTGGTGGCACCACCAGTCAAAGCAGCAGTCATAGATGAATGAAATTTGAATAGTTCTCAATTTCGCCACCTGAACGGATAAAATAAAAATGAAACGATGGAATGTGTCGACCATTCCATCGACACACAACTTAAGTTACAGAATCGGGACCCAGAGAAAATGAACGACCCGGCGCGGCTCGCGTTATTACATCCAAATAAAGCCAAAAGGATGCCCACTCCCCCGAACTACACAATAAAAATGTTGATGTGTCGTAAAACTTTTGAAACTCCAAACGGGTGCGATTGGGTCGTAGTTATAGCTCATGCTTTCATCTGGTAAATGACGACAAATAAAAAAACCGTCAGTTAGTGATGACGGATGGATGTCTGCATTGATGTTTGTTAGTCTTTCACAATAAAACTACGAAATGTATTTTTATAAAACCTACACTATTTCACGTCAATATAATCAGATAGCCATTAAAATGGAAACTCCTAAAATTGTTATCATGGCAGAAATCTCCTATGGGTTTTACGGGGAAAGTTGTTCACTTTTATGGGAACTTCACATTCTCATTTTCTTACTCATTTAATACCGTTTAAAAAGTGAAATATGTAATTCTAAAATTAACATTCGATTGCTTATAACTTTTAAACAGCCTAACCAATTTTCGATCAAATCTATAATAGCTAAGAACCATCTCGATTACGTCAGCGCCAAACAAAAAAACCGCATCGAAAATCAAAATCGTATCATTCGTTTAGGAGCCACAGACAGACACACAGGTGAATAGACATACAGATACACAGATACACTCTTTTTTTTAGGGTTCCGTACCCAAAGGGAAAAACGGGACCCTATTACTAAGGCTCCGCTGTCCGTCCGTCCATCCGTCTGTCACCAAGCTGTATCTCCTGAACCGTGATAGTTAGACAGTTGAAATTGTCGCAGATGATGTATTTCTATGTGCCCTATAACAACAAATACGAAAAACCAGAATAAAATAAATATTTAAGGGGGATCCCATACAAAAAACGTGATTTTTTTGCTCGTTTTTATAGAAAGTCTTTCCGAGGCTGTATCTCATGACCGTGATAGTTAGACAGTTGAAATTTTCACAAACGATTTATTTCTATTGGTCCTATAACAACAAATACTAAAAACCAGAATAAAATAAATATTTAAGGGGGCTCCCATACAACAAACGTGATTTTTTTGATGTTTTTATAGAGTCCGACTCACACTTGGCCGGTTTTATAGGTAATGGTACGGAACCCTTCATGCGCGAGTCCAACTCGCACTTGCCCGTTTTATTTTTTCTTCTTTTGTGGGGATTAAAAATGAAAGATATGTATTTGTATAGTTCTAGTGTCTAGAAAATTATGCTTGTATCATTAAAATAAAATTTTACTTTAAGTTATATTAATGCACAAAACATCCAGTTTTATCGTTGCTACCTATCGCGACTGCGTAATACGGAAACCAGTTTACTCAGCCAGCCATGAAAATTCCTCGATCATGAATACATCGCCGCGACAGCTCGTCTAGATAATAACGAAACCGACTCTTTGGAAGCAATTTATTCATAGAATCAATAATAATTATACGACGTCAATGAAAATGTTGTCGCCGTGCCGCAACAGAAGAGAAAATATTAGGTCCCCACTTTTGAAATTGCTGTTTTGCATATACATTTTTGGAAAATTTTCGGGGATGTGAAATCCAAATGTAACAAAATTTTGTGATAAGACTGGAACAACATTCGTCATATTTAGTTTACTGAAAATTTCAATAGTAATACATTTTGAGTGAAAAAAGGCATTGAAATAGATATCTAGTCAAATAAGCTATATTTGAGCCTGGTCATCAGTTAAAAACCCAAAAGCAAAAATGTGTACTCTGTACTCTGTTGTACTCTAGGGCCCGTATTACAACAGGAAACTTAGACTCTGATCTGTACTTGAGTAGCAGTCGTAAGTATAGATCAAGACTTGAGTCTCCTTCTGTAATATGGGCCTAAATCTCTATAATGTGTTAAAGTCAAAAATAATTTTGGAATTAGCTGCTGATTGAAGGAAGTTGTTACCGAGTTTAAAACAGCAATTTCATAGGAGGGACATAAGCGTTATTCCAGTAACAAAAGCCAATAGAAGTATGTAACTGTGTTTATTCGCTAAAACTGTGACATCAGTTAAAACCCCTGATATTTCCCATGGATGTCATAAAAGGCCACTAAAGGGACATAGGGAGGCGCACATTACTATCTTACTTGATATCAGCCCACTTCCAAGAATGGCCATGGTATTTTCTCCCGAGTTATTTGGGAGAGGCTTTTCCAGCAATAATTCTGAATACAATAACTACAAATAACAAAACGCAAAAACTACATACAGCCTTTTGTTATGTGTTCATATAGTAAATTTTTAATTAGTCTTCTAATAGACTTATTATCAGGTCATGTAGAGCCTCTATCCAATTTTAGATTGAAAAAAAACTACATGTAAATATTTTTATTTTGTTCTCTTGTGTCTCCAATCTCACTCATTGTCATAAATCATTATCTGAAATAACAATATTCATAAGTTATTTATTCGTATACAACCTCGTGTTATATCTCCTATTCATAATAGCTTATTTTCGTGTTCCCTTTGAGATGTCACGAAGTGATGTTGCCCGGAAAGTTTTTGCTTAAATATACATTTGCTGAACATCGTGCTCGACAGAGTAAGCACTTTATTTGTGTTTGACAGCACGTTCCCAAATATTCGCTGTATGAACCCCAACCGACTTCAAAAACTGAAAAAAGTGGGAGGGATGGTTTTATATTTTGGATTTGTTGTCTACGATTTGAGAGTTTGAATCTATTCTAAAAACTGAATTAAAGTCATTTCTATGTGTAAAGTTCTATACCTCAAACTATTTTTTCTTTCACGTATTTATAAAAAACTTCAATTCCATCTTTTTATTTTTTTCTAACTAGTAACGCACCCATTACTACAAAAGCTAAATGATTACTCCTTGTGAAGAAATTAACGTTTTATTTAATTTCCGTTTCCAGTAAGACAGATCGATTTTCTTCCCATATGTAGATAAATTCGAGCGCAGAAAGTTAAACACACACAGAGGAAAACAACCCCTTACTGAAAACAAATGATAAGGAATTGCAAACGTTTACGAAAACAGCCTGAGAGAGCAAATATATTGTACACACGAAAACAATTTTCCCTATCGTCCGTTTCGATAATAGATCTTTCCGATGAATATTATCGCCTTTTACCAAAAATTTAAACGTCAAACATCCAGAGTTGAAAATGGCACCATTTTAAAGTGATCTCAAAAATAGGCATCACAAGAACGACCCTCATACATTTATTGCTTCTACACAATGTGGTTTTAACTGAAGGTGTAAAAAAAATACAGCAATGTAAGTCATCGTTCAGTCGAAATCGTTCATAAGCCCTATATTAATCCAAATAAAATATAATACAAATGAGCTACGCCAGTAAATTGACTGATCGAAATAGTAGTATTTCTTCAGATAAAACATATAAATTAATATGCTTTCAATCATCAAACATAGTTCTCCTTTCCAACTTGAAGATTGCAAGAAATTGTCCCTCTAGGGATAGTCGGCCTTAAATAAATTATTTTATTTTATGCTTTCAAGCAGTAAATAATTTAATTTTATTAATAAAACGGTGATATTCTTTTACTTAATACTTACCAGAAAAAGCTGGCTTTTAATTTATTGTTTTAAATAAAATAAAATTTTATATCTTCCACCGTTGGTAAAGAGGGAATGTATTCTAAACCAAAATATGAAGGAAGTCTTCAGATTTTCTCAGTTAGATGGAGTAGGCACGTAAAACATTCGCATTCTCAGTCGTCCACAATGTTTCACAACGTTGTCGGGCATTATCGGTGTTCACTGTGCACAGAACATTCTGTGCATAAACTACTCGCCCGCTCCTGCATATTTTATCGCCGCTTCGTTTACACAGAATATCTGATGAACAAGCCAGTTTTTGCGGATTTTTAACTCGAAAGGGTTTCAATTTACGGAAGAATATACTGACAATACTGGTAAAGGTGTTTTTTTACGCCTGACAAAAAATACTTGCTTGTACTAAAGCTTTCATTGTACATACAATCGATTTTAAATATGTGGATGATTTTTATCTGGCTTCCCATAGGTACAATTAATATTTTGACTAAGTATCACAAACATTCACACATCACACACAAACATTCTCAAACAAACAAACATCTAAGCATATAGGATGCAATAAATCATTAAATGACAGAAGATACGGTAAAGTATACCTTTTTTTGACCTACTAAATTGCAATAACATGTAACATTCATGCCTATATTGGCATAAATCACCAAAAATGTATTTCAAGGGTGATCAATTACCCTCATTATTTATCTGTAATGAATGAATTGAATTCAAACAATACGAATGAAATCGGACCAAAATCTAATAATCATTAACGATTGTCAGAGGAAATTTACCACCAAAGAGAATCGGTTTCACGAGTAAATTGTTAAAGAGTACATCCCAGCTTCTTAGAGAGACAAATGAGGTACGCCTCTCACCACCCAGCCACTTTCCCACATCGTCCTTTGTTTGAAAGAGACTTTAATTAAAGCAACTCTTTTGAAGAGTGCTACAAAAACCTCAGCGTCCGCCTTCGATGACGGCCTACTTAATTAAACCAACTTCGGAACCAAAATTATTGGCACCAATACAAAAAATCAATACTCCAGATTAGGAGTGACAGACTTTAAAGAGAAAATTATTTTCAGCCTCCGCAAAGTTATTATTTTATTATACGAAGTGTGCGAAAATTCCTTTAATTAAAAGCCGTTACGAAAATAATGGGATGTTTAACGTAAAATCTAATCAAGATTAACTTTGTTCTTGCGTCGCATAAAATGGATGAAGTGAAATTTAATATTAAAAATAAGTTTTACTGTTTCAGTAACTAATTCATCGCAATTTTTCGGATTTAGTGCCTACACATCTATCCAGTAGAACAGATTGCAGCTGAATAGGAAGGGCATCTTTTTATTTATTTATTACGATTTTTTTTTATTGTTCAGGCAACAGGAAATTTCCCAAAAAGCTGTTAAAGAGCAATCGGGCATGACACTGAACTTTTAAAAATGATTTAAAAAATACTAAACAAAATAAAATCAATCTGACCTATGATCAATGATCAATGATCCTTAAATCTTAAAATATTAGATAAAAATATTTGTAAAAAATGATTTTTCGGTGGAAACTTTCAAATTATTTTAAAGTTTTTAATATTTTCTGTTGTAAAATAAAATAAATTATTTGAATACTCTATTTTTTCAATAAAAAAACGATAATAAATCAGCAATTTACATCGCATTCTCATAACGTAGCGGCGTATACTTTAAGTAGGTAAATAACGAAAACTCCTTTGACGTTTTTGAAAAAAAAACTTGCAACCGATTATAGTTATGGGTAGATTCCACTATTTAAGTATTCGCTAAGCTTCATTATACCCTATCTAGTAGTAGTATGTAAACACTAGCAATAGATTGGTCCTAGTCCTGCTCCCTGCAGCAGACACACAGTTTTCTTAATAAAGTAGCCCGTCAAAATATCGTTAGGAGAATCATTTTCTTTTCCCTGAACGCAAATGATGTTGTTAGAGGGACCGCTCACGTATAGCAAACATGATTTAATGTGGTCGCTTGAGCGTACCCAGATTTAAGCTGGTGAGTATTTTCGAACGGCTGGGTTGACTTTGTTTACTTTTTCCTCTATTATTCTGTGTATTGCTTATGAGCTCTGTACTTTGGATAACATCTTTGAGCTAGATTTAAAAGAAAATCGGAAGATATCCAAGATCTTGTGATGAGTCATCCAGACGAATTGATTGTTGTGGTATCAAATAATTTTCCACGTTAAAAAAACGTATGAGTCACCGACTTCAATCCAACAACAGTTCGCACAAAGTAGATAACTAGTATTTTTTGCAGACTACATTGCCTATTAGCAGATTACCACAAACGAAAATGTCACTCATTTATTTAGATGATGTTCTGGTTTACCCCTCACGTTATTGAGGGAGGCCCGTGCCCCAGCAGTGGTGACGTATATGGGCTGATGAAGATGTTCTGGTTTGTATATTTTTATTTTGCTTTTGTCGATTTTTTTAAAAGCGCGTATAAATATAATTTCATTTTCGATGAAATTTATATGGGAACACCTCTGGAGTATACTCTTTCGAACAAAAAATTTTGAAAATCGGATCATAATTGGTGGAGAAATCAGTGAACATACATTAAAAAAATACATACAGTCGAACATAGAACCTCCTCCTTTTTTGAAGTCGGTTAAAAAGTGTCGAAATGACAACGCCAGAGGGCCAGCTAGCCTTTGCGCGGTGCCCCAGCGCATACTAAGTAAAGTTTCACCGACATTTGAGAGACGTGATGTGCGAGTGTGTCTTTTATTTATCAGTGAAGTGAAGTTTTTCAAGTTTTCAGTTATTTAACCGTAACAAAAAAAAGAAGGTAGTGCTCACTACATATTTCATCTTTTTGAGATGTTATTAAAAAACCGAGACCGAACAAGCATCAATGTACGTATACTCAAGAGCAAACATTGGGCGCTGGAGACGATATGCAATTGCCCATCTTACGCGTACAGAATAAGAGCGTTACATAGTGAAACGTGTCGAGCTTGGCGTTTTCCTGACTGTATAAAATGCTGGCAGAATAAAGGATCAGTATCACTGCGACGACGACGTCGCGGCACATTGTTCCAGGCGTATGTAGGCCGAGCAAAACTCTCGCCTACAAATCACACCCCAAATGTCTGTAATATTTTCCCGTGATGGCAGCCTATCCGACGAGTGCTAGAATATAAGCTCTAAAATATATTGTAAGGTAAGCGCGTGATGTTTCTGAAGTATTAAACTTTCTAATTGTTTCTGTCAAATTGTGTGGGTGTAAAAATATTGCAGTGCGATGAGGCTTTCTTTATGAAAAACGTTGCTAAAATATATTTTGTTTTAGACAAAGACGTGAGATTTATTATGTACTAGCTGTCCGCCCGCAACTTCGTTCCCGTGGGTTTTTTTTTTAAATTAAACCTGGTCGTGACAATAAGGAACACAACAAAAAAAGAATCATCCAAATCGGTCAAGGCGTTCTTAAGTTATAGTGTGACCAGAAGAATAGGGTTTCATTTTTTTATATATAGACTAGCTGATGCCCACAACTTCGTTTGCGTGTTAATTTTTTCTTTTGAACAGATTACACTTTATTGACGGTCCATTGATTTAGTTTAAGATTTAGATTTTTACATACAAAAGTTTTTTCCCGCTAACTCCCGTTCTCGTGGGAATTTTGCAATAACCTGTTGCAACTAAGCTTTAAGTTTACTAAAGTACTTGCATGCCAAATTTCAAGCGTCTAACTTAAGCGGTTTAGATTTTTCATACAAAAGGATTTTGCCGCTAATGCCCGTTCCCGTGGGAATTTTGGGAATTCCTTTCTTAGTGCACCTCTACGGTACCTAAGCTACGTCCCTTCCAAATTTCAAGTGCCTACATTTAGCCTTTTAGGCTGTGCGTTGATATGTCAGTCAGTCAGTAAGTCAGTTTCTCCTTTTATATATTTAAGATAGATAGATGTATGTGTGTGTATGTATGTATTTTGCTTCAGCTGTATTTATCTTGTTTTTTTTGTACTTGTTGACAAATACAAAAGATAGCAAATCTGCATTGCTGAGCTTTCTTTGTTAGGCGTTCAGATTCCACAGTCTTTTCAACGTTTCTTTTACTAGAAAAAACATTTTTCATTTTCTCAAGGTAAAATTGAATCACGGATTGCTGCCCACACGTTTACAAAGCAGAACCATTTACGGAGGTTGGGCCTTAGAGGCCCATTTTTCTCGTCTACCCTTACACATCTATTGAGAGTGCCACTCTATAGTTCCCTCATGAAAATAGGCATGTTAAGTATGTGCAAAAATCATAGAATTAATATTTATTTTGACTCTATATCGGGTAGAAAAGTTTTCAATGAAATTCAATGAAATGAAGGAATCCTTCCATATAAATTCACCAAAAAAAATCCGTTAAATTTATTTCTGTGATACATTCAAACATCTATTCTCGCCAACTTTCATAATAAAATGTTAGTAGGACAATTCAACAACTTATTGTACACAATTAATAGCAATAGATAAGATCGAAGGAAGCAATCACGTCTATTAGTATCTTCCTGTTTTGATACATACAGCAGAACTAAACAACAATTACAACTGTAATAATTTGTGGGAACTCCGTAATCTCTGAATACAATACGAGTTGCACACTCAAACCATATATCAAAAGAAACAACGTAAAGATCTATAGTACAACATATGTTTGCCATATTTTACCAACCCACCAGTGCACTGGGAAAACATAACTTTGTTTTTTTTCTAATGTCGCGTCATTCGGTGAGATTTTTTTCTACGGATTATGTCGAATTAGCTGGTAATCGTTAAATCTGTATGTCCTGCCTAACTATCTATCCGCTCAATAGTCTAGTAGAAATTATCATAATAACCCTGTCTCACTCCTACTAATGGAGGAAGTTGTAGGAAATACCCCGGCGAGTCTCGCAAAAGTCAGCCAGTGGGGTCGATTGATAACTCGGAAAGAACTCGAAAAGAACTCGGAATCAATTTACAAAGAATTTTCTCAATTCTGGAATAATCGAGTAAGACTGCTTTGTGTATCTTGTCCATCATCTATACTATAATATTATAAAGAGGAAAGGTTTGATTGTTTGTTTGCATTGAATAGGCTCCGAAACTACTTGACCGATTTGAAATATTCTTTTACCATTAGAATCCTACATTATTCCCATGAACATAGGTCCAAATTTCCACGGGAACGAACTCCCGGACGGAAAATGAACTAGTAATAAATGTTTTTGTAATAATATGCTATAGTCGTGCACTTCTACACACAATTTAAGATTCTCTCAAAGATATGGATAGTGAATTGCCACACTCACCACACTTCGCAATCGGGTAGGTAATCTACATAACATTGAGTAATTGAATAACTTGAAGAAGAGCTATCTATATCTTATCTATGTTTACATCATTCTTGTAGAAGGGAGTCGAGCTCTTAAGGGTAATTGAAACATTAGATACTGGATATCTCAGCCTACAACAACTTTGTAATCTCCGGCCGGGAAGAGGTTATTTCCCAAGGCACATCTAGTCTCACGATTACGAAAGCTACCTGTAAAAATATATTTTTATCTCTCCCTTAGTGCCCTTGTGATGTGATTACTCTTTCGTCTTCATTTATCTTAGCTCTCTTCTAGAAATAACGTTTCCACGCGAGCTTGGTCTTTTTCGGAACTCCGAACACAAGGGTAGGTACAAAAACGGAACCCTATTGCACTGGTTTCTTACGTTTACTAAGTAACCATCATAATATCCAGCACTGAATAGCCGAATTGAATACATTAGGTTTTTTAAGTTTCTTATCATTAGAACAAACTTGGACACCACACGATAATGTCTACAATTTCTGTGCAATAAATGTCGATCAACGTTCCGTCACGAAAAAAATCATTCTAAAGATAATCAGCTGATCGTATATTTATTTATTTAGAAATCCAACAGCTATTTTCTTAAATATCAGTTATGATAGAATTACTTATAAATAAAAAAATGATTTAAATACCTAAATAACAATTGGTCAAAACATTTCACACTCTGTGGAGTACGTACAACAAAGCCTAAAGGGAGACCTTTAAAAATACTTATTCAAGAGGGACATGTTCTATATAGAAAAATTAATATTAAAAGTAAAAAAAAAAAATTGTGTCATCCATAAAATAGATAACATTGTTTGTTTTCTTATTTTTATGATATGATCGACGTGTTCTTTTTTTAAAGTGGCCAGGATTATAGTTTGCGTTCTGAAATTGCACTTCGTAACATTTGTACAAAGTTAAAAATATTTTTTTGGAAAACTACATTGTTTATTAGAATTTATATTAAATAACCTTTTAATTCCTTAAACGATCAATATTTAACACATTTTTGTTATTTTGATTTCAATAAATAATATAAAATTTCTTGATTTGATAGGCCTAAATTAGTTTCAGAACAAATCACCACGCTAAGTCATTTCAAAGTTAGTGTTCCAAATTCAAATCACTTTTTCTCTCACTCAAAAAATGCATGTACATTTGGATGTGTGGCCCTTAATCCTAGGATGAAAACTCCGAGAGATTCGTTCAGTGATGGATAAAAGACTTCATATTTGCATATTGAAATCATTTGTGACGCAATAGTTCAAGAATGATTGGCAAAAAAGTATGGGCCACACAACCAAATGCCTGCGATTCTCAGTAATGAAAATAAGATGAACCGGTTGACGGAGCCCCAATTTTATCATTAACATCTACAGTAACTCATAAAAAAATCGGTTCCGGCTATAAATCAACCCAAAAAACCTAATACTTTGGAAAATATTTACATTTATTTATGGGCCACAGGATTACGTAGGGCCCACTTCATATCTGGTAAACCAGCAGCCCGAGATAAAAATTAACGACGCTGGCTCTATCACATATAATATGTGACAGCATATAGCGGCAAAAATCTTCTTATGAAACTCTCATCAGAGAGAAAAACGTGAATCAAATTCTGAAGCATTTGGATGGGTGGATCACGTTCAAAACCTTCTGCTTCAGCCAATACTGCGTCACATAAGTTGCGAAGGTGTTACAAATGAAGAGAATTTCCGTTACTGAAGGTGAGTATTAAAAAAAATGCAAAACATTCAGTATTTTAGGAGATATCGAGGTTTCATTTTTGTATTAAAATCGTGAATTAGGGTTGCTGAACCTCAACTGCATTAAGGTGTCGATTTCTTAACACAGTGGAAACAATAAAGCGATCTTCTCGGGTACTTGTGCACCTGGGTCTGCCATTACCTCGTCTCCTTAGATGGTTTCCAGTCTCTTCGTACCTTTGCTTTACTCGCTGAACCGTTCTTAAAGTTACACCCACCCTCCTTGCAGTACGACGCATACTGATGCCCACTTCGAGAAAAGCTAAGATTCTTGCACATTCTTCTGGTGAAAGAGGCATGATTAGTCAAATTTACTCTCTGAAGATACCTATGCTTTTCAATTACAATTGCTTTATCAGCAGCGAATGTGTCAAACACAAAAATCCTAAGTAAGACAACACCTTTCAACAGTTTAAAAAAAGTGTTTTTATTTATTCGTTTTTTTTAAAGTCAAGCATTATAAGTTCTTATAATGCATGAAGTTTTTATTGAATAAGATTAAATTTTCTTTTTAACCTTTTTTGTTTCAAAGGTATAAGTTTTATAGTTTGGGAGAAATCGCAATTTTAAAACTGTACTACTTATTTTTGACGCCCAGTGTATTGTCAGTCATTATAGCGGTACAGTTTCTGTCAAGATATCTAAAGAAAAAATCCGTTTAGAAATATTTAAAAAAACTTTAGGTTTTATCACTCCTTTTAAGTCTCTTAGTACCAATCGATTGAAGAAATCGGAAGCCACGGTCATATAATGCGTCTCCACTCAACTTTGTCTCATTTTGTCCTGTATTAAGTACTTCATATCGTCCAACAGTAAATTGTTATTCATGTCAGTTAAATAGCGAAGTGCTATTTTATCAGTAAGTGCTTGTGACGTTCGAATAGCGAGGACAATTTCTTTATACTAAAATAGCTTTGTCTCTCAATAGTTTGCTGTATCTAAAGTCAAAGGACTGATAAAGAACCTCACAATTCACAACGTTGTTAAAATTTTTGTTAGCAAGTTTCATCGTTGCTTACGATTCCACAGACCGCTAGGGCACTATTTGTTTTATTGTTTTACTTCAGATATTTTAAAACTGATTTAAAAAAGGGAAAGTTTCAATTCGGTTGTATTTTTTATGTTTGTTACTTTAGAACTATATGTATACGAACATGTACTTTTTATTCTGTTTTACCCAAAGTGTAGAAATGGCTCAAGATTGGGAGTAATGGAAGAAAACGGAGGGAGCCTTAGCCCAGCAGTGGGATAATACAAGCTAGATAAGTTAAGCAGACATCCAGATTGGTCCCATTATGATCAAAATCCATTTTTGATGATGGTTTTGAATTTAGGGAACTCTCAAAATAATCTAAACATTCAGCGATTTTAGTCAAGCGTTCAGAATATATGATTTGAAGTAGAACTCAAGAGCACCACAAATGGCTAATGAAACATCTTAGTAATAGAAATTACTTCACAGGCAGCTATGACTCTGGTTCTTTAAAAAAGAGGAGTTGTCAATATTAATGGCCGGTTCGGTCGACTGGGGTGATGCTGTGTCTTGATCGACAAGCCCTGGGTTCGATACCCAGTTGGAGCAAATATTTGTATAAAAAGCAAATGTTTGTTCTAGGTAGTTGTGTCTGTCTTTGAGTATGTTCCAGAGGACCCACGACACAAGGGAAAACCTTAATGTGGACCTTTTAGTGTGTAGAGTTCATTTTATCAAAGAGTCTACATACATACATACATATTTTTAATATTAAAGTTTTTGCTCGATGTTCGATTCCAAATCATCTCAGAAAGATCATATTTTTTACTACCCCATTTATACAAAATACGAGCTACATCAAACACAACCCTTAGTTCTTTGTTGACCTATCATTTCTGTACGCCAACAGCCCCTCAGGAAAGGCATTTTTATTGTTTTCCGGTTCCCTTTCATTCCGATAAATGAGTCAATAACATTATTCGGTTTACTGCCCCTCTTTTAAATGGTGGAGTAAAACATTTCCTACTGCAAGGAAAACTGAGTGGATGGTATGTTAGAAAATAAACAAGTGTCAGTGTTAATCGCTACTGAATTTGTGATTGATAAAACGGTGCCCTATAACTCCAAAATTAAAAAAAATTGCATCACCCCTGACAATAAAATTGATTGCTTATATTTTTTAAAAGGCTGAACAAATTTTGATAAAAATGTTTAAGAATCATCTCGATTACGTCAGCTTTCAAACAAAAAACACTGCATTGAAATCGGTCCATTCGTTTAGAAACTACGATGCCACAGACAGAAACACAGATACACAGACACACATCAAACTTCTAACACCCCTCTTTTTTCGTCGGGAGTTAAAAACAAAATATATTTTATTAGTTTTAAGCGAAAATGCATCATTGCATATTTGAAGATTATGTTAGTCAATTATTAAAAACTTAAAAAATCTGAAAAATGAGTTAAAATAAATACTCTTTAAAAAAAATTCGTGGTAAAAACCAAATCGTGGTATGCTTAAAAATTTTTTATTTTATTTACATGCTTACCCACTGACATGTATTTAACTTATTATTTTGTACAACAGACATTTTTAAGGTCATAAAACTCAAATTACTACGCTTAAATATGTAGTTCAAAAACACAGTTTTACATGCATACATACGCTCACGACTATTATCCTTATTGGGGTAGACAGAGCATCAGTTGTTTTAAAACCACTCGATGCCACGTTTGACATACATTCATAGGGTTATAAGATAAAATATGACAAAGTTTTATCGTAAGATATTATATCAGTTGAAACCC
The DNA here is from genome assembly GCA_949987775.1 of Aproaerema taeniolella. Classification (NCBI taxonomy): domain Eukaryota; kingdom Metazoa; phylum Arthropoda; class Insecta; order Lepidoptera; family Gelechiidae; genus Aproaerema; species Aproaerema taeniolella. The sequence goes on along the minus strand of OX465247.1, from coordinate 16,402,678 downwards.
GAAGAATTTACAAATATATTCTAACGTGAAGCAAAATCACGGTGAGAGACAAACTAGATAGGCGCTTCTCTACGCCGCCATCACGCCATCATAATTTCCCCAGGGCACTCAGGACAAAAAACAAGTCAAGGGAGAGTTGGATGTAGTTATTATGAGTTCTCTCTTTGAATCTTATTAACCTACTAATAATATAAATGCGAAAGTTTGTGAGGATGTGTAGATGTACGGATGGATTGATGTTTGTCATTAATTTTATAAAAATTGGTCCAGCTGTTTGTCACGCTCAAACAGCTGGACCAATTTTGATAAAATTTGGTATGGAGGTAGCTGATACCCTAGATTATCACATAGGTCTCATAATTTTCCCGAATTTTCATGGAAACGAAATCCCGGGCGGAAAGCTAGTCTTTAATGCGAAGATCACTAACTTTCAGTTGCATAAACGTTCATCTTTTAAATGTAATGTCGTCCTTGTTTATGTCAACAAGACGGAAAGTGACAGTATGATATTTAAAGTAGCATTAACTTTAATGAACATCTCTGCAACTGAGTGTAAGTTAATTTAATTTTCATTTATGTTTGTAATCATTTTTCCATTTTATGTTATTTACCCTTCTATGTACTATGTCGTCATGATAATAGGTAACTTTATATACTTATCTATTTTTATGCTAAGTAAACTGAAATTTGTTGTATTTAGTGAGTATGACGAGCAAAAAGGCTGAATGTATTATGTTTTTTGACATGTAATACATTGGAAAACTTATATATATATAAGATTCATGATTAACCAAACATTTATTTCTTGACAGACACTTTATTGCTCATTAAAATACCTACAGAACTCTAAAAAGCTACTTGCTTTTATTCAAACCTCGATACGTTAACGCGCGGCACGTTCGACAAAATCCTTGATTTCAGCATTCGTTTTATTCCTTTTTTGTCGGTCGCCAGCCTGATTTTGTACGAGAGCACTCGTGCTACATAGACATATTTTTTAATCTATCTGAGCACAGCAGGATAATGCCCATTTGTCTTTTCGCGCCTCACAATGCTTGACCTAAAATCTCACTTCTGTCACGGACAAAGCTTGAGACGGATATTATCCAAGACTTCGATTTTCCGTCAGACGCAAACAACTCTTGTTTGAGACGCTGCTACGAATGTGAAAAATATGACAGAATAATCCTAGAATAACTCCATAATGTGGTACTTTATTTACTTTTCCATTGGGTGAAACGTTTTATCGGTGTGGACGAACAAAGGACGATTGCAAATGAGAGCACATTACTTATTGAAACTCAAGTTATCGTTTATCATGCATCCATTTGTAATACTTATAGAAACATTATAGGGAAATTCCACCTTAAAGATTTCATTCCATTAATCACACAAGATTAATTTTGTATTTTTATTTCTTTAAGGTACCATATATTTTTTTTATGAATGCTAATGCGATGCTTTCCGTAACCTACCTCATTGTAGCAAGCAAAGTTGGTTTAAGCTGTGCCGCGCTTAACCTAACCCAACCCGTACCCGAGCGCACCCAGGGGGTTAACTCTAACAAACAACCCGTCATTTAACGTGACAAGAGACGCCCGCAGAGTCATCACATAATTTTAGATGCAAATTTTTGTTTAGTCATTCGTTTTCTGTGGCTTAGTTAACGTTTGCCCAAAAAAAAACTCAAAACAAAATGTGATAATTTAGTTGTTTAGCTATTAACTCTAGATTAAATTGATGACCTTATTTGACGCAGAAGTTCATCGTTCATTCATAATTTTTTATTCGTTCAATATTTTATCTGTTTTTGAGTGATTTTAATTCTTCGAATTAAAAAAAAATTAGAGCTTCTGTCTAATATTTATTCCATTTTAGAAAAGTAATAAAAAGTTGGAATTGTTTACAGAATTTATAGTTCAATGAAAGTCATAAAGCAAACATTCCTATCAAAAGATAAAAAATTGCGTTATAAGCTGGAGCGTATCGTAAATCAGTAGGAGACGGGATGAGAGAATTGAAATGTTTGGTGGTGTGTCGCGGCGGGCAGGCGGGCTGAGGCAGGCGCGCGGCAGTGCGCGTGCGCGCAGCGGCCCGGCGCAGCCTCCCGGTCCCGGGTGCACTCGGCCGCCGCCCGCCGCCCGCATCGATCCCGCCCGCGTGTGCCGCGCCGGACCCCCGCGCCGTCTCGCGCGCCGCACGCTGCTCGCGCCCGCTGCGCGCCGCGCGTCCACGCCCGCACGCACCAACACCCGAACCCTCATTTCAAACCTTCGTGCTGCAGGTTAACCTTGCCCGCTTACGTAACATTCGTCGCGAATTCGTGCGTATTGACAGGTTATGTGTGTGAGTGGTCGACCAGAACGTTTCGAGCGAAAGTTGTCTCTTCAATTTTATAACTTTACAATTCTGCAGATCCAATTTCGTGATATTTTGAGTGTTGTTTAATTCAGGAGACTAGCGCACAGTTTATCATTCATGAAAGCTACAAAATGAACCTTACGTCTGCCTCCGCTACACACACATAGCTCCTGTAAACGTAACTCATCTCGCCGTAGTCGTTCAGCCCATTTCGTGGAAATTTGAGCTTTCGATCTCAGACGTAGAGCTGAAAACGGTGTGAAAGTTAGAGTGCTACAAGGAGAAATTCGTTTAGTAGCTTCTGAAAGTTGTAAGATAAGATTTGTTCATTCATTTTAGTAGTGCTTCGTTAACAAAATTTAAATGAAATAGTAACAAATACGTCATTATGAGGAACACAGTTCTCTGTTACTTGTAATTAAGGCGCGCTTTGTGTGGTGACATGTCATGCATTCATAATTAGCAGAGACAATTAGCGATAAATACGTGTATTATTTGAGATAAGAGTATAATGACGCCTTATTAAATAAAATGAATAAGACATTACATTGATCAAGGGTCGCAGTTCGAACATTTCCACAACTACGGATATTTTACTATTCCACATATTAAAATATTTTTTATTATATTTTATTTAAATATTTTAAAAAATCGAATCTTTTATCATTTTACGTCTATGCCAACGTATTACAATATTCGGTGAAGATAAGAATAACATCAATACTTGAAGCTAATGTTTAATAGACAAGTCTTATGAGTTTTTTTTTATTATGTTTAACTTTTGTGAGAGAAATAAATAAATTTTATATTTGAATTGAAACTTAAGAAATTCAATTCGGTAAAATAAATCAGTAATTAAATACATAAAATAAAGTGACGTCTATCTAACTTTCCACTCGTTTGAGGTTTAATCACCACATCAATCACCAATCAGCTGTGTCGCCAAGTATTTTTTTTTTAATCAGAAGTATTTAATTTACAACTTAACTTCCTTGATTTAATCTTTTCAAAATATCTTAATATCTTGGAGTGTCCTCTGATCACATGGTCAAACGTATACCGAAAAAGAAACGACTGGTACAAGCCCTGGAAAAAAAAAATGTATCTGCGTGTAGAGTCCACGCATACCTTCCGAAAGGGGGTTCGTGCCTTGCTTTCCTCAGGAGAGACACAATAAATGTTTATTACCATTTTAGAACAACATAAATAATAACGATTAGGTTGGTGCAATTATAATAAAATTCTCAATGTTACAAAACAATTATTAGTCTCAAATTTTACGTGCAATACAATGGTTTCGATTCACCAAAATAAATATAATGAAAAACTAATTTCCATCAAGCTTTCAAACACTAAAATTTAAGGCAAGAATGTAAAACTTGTATTATCATCTTTTCCATAAAAGAAATTCATAAATTCCTGACATTCTTGAACATATTGTATCTTTGTATCAAAAACGTAAAACTTGTCGCAAAGTAATAATCTTGTTACTTTGTGTAACAATATCACCACATTCTCGCCAAAGTTTTGATTGATAACTTTGTTGACGATGGCCGAAACTTCTTCGAATTTTCTCCTCTTATATTTTTGTACACCAAACTATTGGACATATGTCTCTGGAACGACCGCTCCAGGAGGGCAATACTTATATTAAAACAACCAAGTTTTCCCTAGTAAGCACCAGAACAGAGCTAAAAATAATTCAGCCATGTCTCTACCAGAACAAATATTGTGCACTTCTTGACCAGACCAGTAATATGGTAACGTAGATAATGTGAGTAGCTTGAAAATGATTGAATTTTCATCCCAAACTGCAAACTTTTACAACAAACTGTATCTATTCAATTAGCGTTTATTAAACCATGTAACCAACTAATTCGCGGTTGGCATTAAGCTAGATTAATAAACATATTTGCAGTTAGTTAGACTGGTATTGGCACTGTTTTTGTACTTGGGTCACGCTAGCGACGCTGCGTGAGCTAACATCAATTAATACCTCACGTATGACAAGCATAAAAGTACCACAACTTTGTCTCCACATCCGATTCTAAGGAAAATCATTGCACACACCGCACATGAGATAATTACACCACTTTGTACGCAAGCAAATAGATTGCTAGGACTTTTATCTTCGCGTCCGTGTTTACCTATCGTGTGGTTGGTTTTAGAATAGATTTTTTTACTAAAAGTCAATAAAGTGTCGGCTGGCTGTTTGCCAAAGTATAAGTCATCGAAATCAGTCATCGCTCATTATCCATCCATTAGTCTTAGTAAATCCATTTAAGCGGGTATCGGGAGTGGTCGTATGGACATTGTCTTGACGGATTGTTTCTGTATAGTGATGAAAGGGGGCGCGGTCGTAGCGTGAATCGGGTGCACTCGGGTTAGATCGGAACTCGGTGTCCTGCGCGTAAGCATGGCTTCGGAAAAGGAGAAGATGGCGGCGGAAACCAAGTCGCCGTCCAACAAGAGCAACTGCACCTCGCCGGGAAAGAAAGGTAAATTAATACCTGTAACTATAAAGCTTCTGCATTTTTATATATCAAACAGGTACAAAGGTTGATCATTTCAAATATTTTACAATGCAGTGCTCGGAAACAGCTCCATAATTGTATGTTATGTTGAGTGGCCTAAAAACACATGGACAAAAAACTAATCACCAAATGGTATCTTTCAGAGAATACAATTCTGCTATCATTAATATTTTATGATTCAAAGCTTAATTTTTATTTTAAAATCTATAAATATAAAATTGGAGGTCCTAACTCACTGACTCATAATTCCCAGGCCAAACCCTTAGACCTATAAAGCTGTTTGGCACGAAAGTTCCTTTTTATAACGTTAGCAAAGAATAAGGAAGGATTTTATTAAACTCCTACGGGAACGAAGTCCCAGGCGTCCCCTAGTTAATTATGAAAACGAAGAAAATAGTTTATAACATAGTGCCGAAAATGTATGACGTAATAAGGATTAGCTGATTTGACTAGCAAGTCAGAAATATGGTGTAATTGTAAAGCATTGTAAAACATTGAACGATATTCTTGCGTTTAGTACTTAATGTGTAACTGGAGCACTTTAAAACACTCGCTTCGCTTGTGTTTCAAGTGGACTCGCGTAACACTTTACTTAACACATGTTTTTTATCGCTAATATTGTGGCACATAAAATTTCACATAAAATAACTACCCCATCTGGGTATAATTTTTATTTTATGCAGCCTGTTTTAAAAGGTATAGAAGTCATGTGACAGAAAAACAAGAGTAATATATGTTTGGAGCCCTAAAAATGACTGTTGAAGTAAATGCTGAAAATTTCGAAAAAGGTGCTAAGTGTTTGGATCGTACCAAGTGGCAATCCGTAGTCTCTGTCTACTCCAATTGGAAAAAGTCGTTAGCTTACATATGTGTGTCTGTGCATGAATGTTGAAAGATTCAAATTGTCTTTATCTGTTCTTCATCTTTGAGTTTTAAAATCGTTCAATTGTAATACAATTTTCGCTGACAAAAACGATACTCTTCACAACAAGACACACATAGACTTTATGTAAATATTAAGCAAAGGAGAAGCAAGCTCTTATCAAAATTATGTACACTCGTAACCTTGTTTTTGAACTTGTTACCAACTTTACGTAATAAAGGTCACAGTTACATGGTTACTTACTATAGATTCTAGGCCTTATAATATAACGGTACAATCGGATTAAGAGTAATTTAATCAGTCTGAAATTTCAATATATGTAACTTATAAGAAATGTCGTTAATATATGAGGTGATTTTTTATTAGTATTTAAATTTGGTCAAAAACGCTGCTTTCTCAGCAAACAGTAGAGTGGGAACTAGCCGATATTTTATAAAAATAGATATTTAACAAAGGAGAGAATAGTAATATTAGGTCTATGTTTTGGGATCCTCCCATCATCAGCTCAGCAATAGGAGACCATGAGTACCAGAGGCAAATGTCTGAATACATTGTGAGTGCTTATACAATCCGAAGCTTTCCGTAGATTCCCTGGAATTCCATCATCAGATCCTAACTTGGTAATAGTAGGTCCAGTTCAAGAGTATACTCTTTATAGCAAAAAATAATTTTGAAGATCGCTTTACTACTGGCAGAGAACTGTGAAATAAAATGCGGTATGATAAAATGTGTATGCTTTCCCAAGGTCTAATCTATCTTTGTACCAAATATCATCAAAATCGGTTGAGTGGTTTAGGCGTGTAAACGTAACAGACCAGAGTTATGGCTAGTTTTACCATACACTGTCAGTTAATCCACGATTAAGAAGTTAATCAAACAAAACGTCAAGAAAATTTATGAAAAAATGTATTAAAAAGTTTGTAGTTTCAGAAATAACTGTAGTTTGGCCTAATTATAACAGAATGAAAGTATTGAATGCGCGAGCGAAGCGAACGCGAATTTTTTTTTTTTGCTATAATATTATTGTTAGGAATAATATAATAATATCGAGCTGCTGCTAAAGCAGGTCGCGTGGTGATTGTGTATAATTTTGATGTCATTTTCGTAATTAGCACCACCAAAAACCTATTAAACGACTTCTGACATGTCAATATGTTACAGCTTCGCTTTTGGCTCGCCTCACTGTTAGCGTGAAACGTTTAAAAAGCTATCCTATGATATCTTACTCGATGATATCGGCGAGAAAAAAAATCCATTGCCCTTTCACGTGTATGGGAAACATCCGAAAACTTTTTTTTTACAAAATCTTATTTTTTCAATCTGTTGGCACAATCAATATGTATGACCATGCCAAATTTCAGCTTTCTAGTACCAAGGATCTAATATTAGTAAATATATTCTTATTAATCCCAACTAAGTTTGGCACTCGGTCGGTTATTCGCAAACATGAAGAGCCATCTTATGTGCAATAGTTTTTCTTTTAATTTCGCTGTATATAGTACTACTATGAATTTTTTCATATTTTTAAAATTAACCGTTTATCTGTTAGAAGGGGGGGGGACCCCTGTGTTTGACAAAACCCCTTCTGTTTTTTAAAAAGCTGTCCTATGACACCCTATTTGATGATATTGGCGAGAAAAAAAAATCATAACCCTTTCATGTCTATGGGAGACACCCGAATTTTTTTTTCTAAGATTTTACCCTACAGTTCTGACGGCGTAGTTTATTGGCGAGAAAAAAAAACTCCGTCGCCCTTTCATGTGTATGGGAGACACCCGAAAAACAATTTTTCCCAACATTTTATGTTAGACTAGCTTTTCCCCGCGGCTTCGCTCGCGCAAAGGACTCTTTTAGTCACCCATTTCATTCTTGACCCTTTAGGGGATGATTTTTGAAAAATAGCAAAACACGTGTCCGTTTACTTGCTTCGAGGTATATCTTGACGAAGTTTTGAGTCAAAATGTGCAAAAAAATTGTTTTCTCCATACAAACTTTGAACCCCCATTTCACTCCCTTAGGGGTAGAATTTAGAAAAATCCTTTCTTAGTGCTGTAAAGTTCATCGCCATTTTGATGATTCCTAACTAAACAAATAAAAGTTGAGATCTTATACACTTGACATTGATAGGTATTACATAGAAAGCTGCAGAAAGGTATACATAGAATACAATGGTGCTATAAAAATACAACTTTTTGATTTGAATTACTTACTTTCTAAAGACGTAAGCTGAATAGAATTATCATGTATGTTACATAGATAAAAACACCTTTTTAAACAGACGAATATAATCCAGAGTAATCTGTTTGGCTATGCTTATTACCTAAGATATTTTTCAATCTTAGGTAATAAGCAAGTCTTTCAATTAAGTTATGAATAAATAAATGTTTGAAACCTAAAATAGCATATAGGTAGCCTTATTGAAGTATTTATCATATACGAAGAGGGTATTCTGATTGCTTGAAATGCTCTGAGCACTTATGCAATGTGCATCTAAGGTCCGTATTACAGAACGCGACTCAGACTGATCTATACTTAAGCAGCAGTCGTCTTCGTCATTTTGATAGTGAAAGAAAGAGACAATCAATACTTAAGTATATATCAAGCTTGGTAATTTTGGTAATACGGACCTAAATTACCAGTAGAGGGAATGTCCACCGAGACTGGAAAAGCAGTCTGCATTGCTGTCATACAGCATACACAACTATAGATATTGATTGATTTTATAACATATTATTAAGCTTTCTGAAGTTTTTTTTTCATTTCTTGACATTAACTCCCCGCCCGTACGGCCCGTACCCCAGTGACGCCTATATCGCATAAGGTGCTGCCTAGCTAGCTAGCTGAGCAGGATGAGCGGCGACCACGAAACTTTTTCTAATACTTACATTTTTAAACTCGTGATATCTTTTGAATGGAATGTCCGAATTGCATAATTCAAAAGTTTGTATAAAGATATTGAAGCAGTCTTGAATATAAAGTTATTTATTTTGATAAGGATTAATACCAAGATATAAATAAAGAGCATTTTATAGCGGGTAGCATTTCAATCAATTTTTTAAAATAAAAGAACACATATTGTGGCATAACTACAATAGTTAGACATATGCTGTCGCGACACTTTTTGTAAATATTTATGTGTTCTGCAAAGTCGTAGTACATTATTCTGTATTATATGTAGTAGTAGTTCATTACGCAGCGCACGCAATGTAAAGAATACTTATTTAAGATAATTTTTTTACATCTTGGGTTACATTATTTGAGTTTCAGTAAGGATCCCTAATTTTTTTGAAAATATAATATAGCCTATGTCCATCGGGGATAATATAGCTTTCTAATGGTGAAAGAATTTTTCAAATCGGTCCAGTAGTTTCGGAGCCTATTCGATGCAAACAAACAAACAAACAATCAAATCTTTCCTCTTTATAATATTAGTATAGATCTGTCGGCGCAATTGATATGTATAACCATGCCAAATTTCAGCTCTGTAGTACCAAGGATCATCAAATATTAATAAATATATTATTCTTATTAATCCCAACAATGTTTGGCACTTGGTCGACCATTATTCGTTAACTTGAAGGGTCAACTTATCTGTGATAGTTTTACTTTTAATTTCGTCGTATATTCTACCATCGTGAATTTCTCCACATTTTTAGAAACAACAGTTTGGCTGGTAGAGAGGGGGGACTCGAGTTTGACAAAAATTTTCACTTTAAAAATTAATGTTTCGCAAACAGAGTGCTGAATTGAAAAACGTTAGTGGTAAACCCCTTCTATCTTTTAAAAAGCTATCCTATGACACCCCATTCGATGATATTGGCGAGAAAAAATAAATTAAGAACTTACAATTTGGTGCCAAAACTCCGCCACATTGTTTTTTTTTTTAAATCACCCACCTAAGAACATTTGGGTGTTTGAGACGAATCAAACGATACCTTAGTTGTCGAAATCCATTCAGCCGTTTGGAAGATACGAGGTAATAAAGAAATTTAGAAACGAACATACATACATACAAGATACGTGCGAAAAACATAACCCTTCCTTGGCAGTCGGGTAAAAAGACATTGTCAAAACTTGGGTTAGCTGCTAATCGTCTGTCAAACAACTAACAGAGTATAGTGAAATAGGGTCTTACTTTCGCATTTATATTATTAGTAGAGGATTAGACGTATTTCCCAAAGCACAAAATTTACAAAAATTTTTTTTACAAAAGACTATTTTATGGTATGATATAAAATTAAGCAAGTATATTAAAGAAGAAGCGTATGAAAATCAATAGTTGTGTAACCTTAACCTTTACAAAGTAAAGACATCGATGGAAAGAAAGTACGGAAATAGCAAGGGGACATTTGTGTGGTTTCTCGCCTTGGGGAGCGTCGAGCGGGCAAATCCGCGGAATCGGCTTAGTTGGTACTGTTAGAACAACGTGATTGCACTTCACACTATGTAAAACAAACAAACCTAGGTATATAATTATCAACTTAGTCAAAGGCGGAGGCGAAACTACCAGGGCCCCAATTCTGTAAATTCAGTTGTGTGTCGATGGAATGGTCGCCATTTTATTCGTTCAGTTTGCGAAATTGATAACTAAACGAATTTCATACATCTAATGACGGCTGCTTTGGCTGGTGGTGCCACCGCCAACTGAAGTTTTAGGTACTAGGTAGTTTACAACTTTACGTTCGGTTGGCGGTGGCGCTGCTGGTCAGCGTGGTCGTTAGCAAGTATATGAAATTAAATGGCCTCCATTCCATCAACACACAACTGAAGTTACAAAATCGGGGCCCAGTTCTTCTAAAACCTATTATTAGTAAAACTATTAGAAATATTTTGTTTCAATGCTACTTAGTTGTATCGTGTAAATACTTTATTTAATTTCTTGTTTCATACAATAGTTTTTATATGTTTTTAGCTTAGTGTCTTTACTTCAAACAGGAAGAAGAAATCTTTTTTCCATGACTTCAACAAATCTCATTAGTATATTTCTTCTGTGCGTGTGTATGTCACTGAACTCCTCCTAAATGGCTGGATCGATTTTAATGAAATTTTTTGTGTGTTCAAGTGGATTAAAGGATGGTTTAAATTCACAAAAAAAAGAGAATCCACCGGGAACGAAGTCGTGGGCGGACAGCTAGTATTCTTTTAATATTTATATGTATCAGCAAGCATTATATAAAGAAATGCTTTTTAATAATGTGACTATAATACATGGGCTTCAAACCAGATTGCAGCTGTGCCTATGCCTTTTTAACCGACTTTAAAAAAGAAGGTTATATGTTCAACTGTATGTATCTTTTTTATGTATATTATGTATTATGTATATTATGTATGTATATTATGTATTCAAAACCAAAAATAAAGACAGCATCATTTAATGTGCTACGTAGTACCTACTAATTTGTTTGAAGTCGGTGCCAAGCCGAAGAAGTTTGATAAGCCGCCTACGCGCAGACTTCAAACATATCAGTAGTACTACGTAGCACAATACCATACTATTACGCATACATTAATGAATGTCGAAATGAGGAATACCCGGTATCAAGTACCTACATCAAAAAAACAGCTAGTGCCCGTCATTAGCCTAACATCCTTAACATTGCCAAGGTTGTCTAAACAACTTCGACGACCTGTAAGAATTTAACAAATACCCTATGACTCATAAATAACATCTGCAAAAAACCTACTTCACCACTTTTTCAACATTCAATTTGTAGATAGTCTAAAGAGGATAGAGGTCAAAATAGAACGAAAAAAAATGTTTTAACGTCAGTGCATCCAGGATGTTTCGCTATTATTATATTCTCTGATTTAAGATTCTAGTTAAACCTAGACCTAGACTATTTTTAACTAAGCTTTTCTTTCACAGTAGAAAATATCGTCAAAAAATTTTTGTTTCCTTTGCTGGATTACCGTTTTGTGTTGCTTACATATTCCATCTTCTTTATAATCAGAATAATAGCTACTTTTGAAATGCAAATTATTTCCATTGTTTGCATTTTCATATTAGGTTTTTACTGGCTGTCTAGCTCGTCAACGCTGCTGTAGCTTATACTGTGTCATTATACTATTTTCTTAATCACTGGCTTGAAATAACAGAGAGGTATTCAGGGTCACTGAACTTTGTCTTATCTTCCCGGTGCCAATTTGACGTCAACTGCGGGAGTCGGCAACTGTATATCAAGTAGGCATAATTTAACAGATAAGCCGGCTTCTCGATAAGTAGGCTTTGTCTCCACCGCCAAGAGTATTATAGGATAACACTCTATAGGAAGCTCTCTCCCCTTGAAAGATATCGTAATCATTTGATTTCACGATGCTTAACCCACTTCAATGAAGTCTATCCAAGGATAGATTAAATGGTTTCAGCTTTTGTAGGGCTTCGCTGGTTTCGTAAGAAGCCTACGCATTTAACGTAGTACTTACATGTCTTTATGAAATCTTAACATTCGCCTGCTGAAATAAATCTTTCATGTAGTTGTTCTTATATTTTCATTCAGTTAATCAAAAAATATCAAGAATGTTGACATCTCCAGAAAATACAAACATTTTGAAAAGTGTATGAGACTAAACCACTTATGTAGATTATTACATAGACATAAAGAAACAAAGCTACTGTAGACTCCAGAGAACAAAATTAAACATTTTAATTTTCCGCTTATAATGCAGATTCATACTGTGCACAAGCAAAAAGACAAAGCGCCCTTTCCTGTGAAATTTATGTTTACATTCTTTAAAAGAAGAACGTAGCTGCATTTTTCAGAATTTAAAGAAAATAGCGAAAGTCCTATTTAGTAAAAAACTGTAGTTCACAAATGGTGAAGAAACACTAGTAAGACTACTATGTGCCCATCATAATGATAACGACACTTTCTAAGAAATAAAACAGAGGACTCTTATACCGAAAAAAGATCTTTAGAAATACAGGCTGCTTTGCCGTCTAATTTTATAATTTTATAAGTGGCTCTACGAGCGGTTGCCTCGCGAGTTAACATTTTTCGAAATGACTGAAATGTGATATTTTTTATGTCTTCATTAAGAAAGTATTCCAAAAACATTAAATTATTAAACTTGCTCACAACATTTTACGAGAATTGGATAAGAAATGCGACCTGTAGAGGAGAACAACCGAAGAGATATCCGCCACCGGACATACGAAAGCAATTTTTCCCAAACTGAAATAATTCGCGGATTTTAGTAACGTGGCGTTGACTAATAATATCATGTGTTTGAAAGGATTTCACAATTTCTCTAAACCTATGAAGTTTTGTCTTAGTGTGATTCTGGTAAGTTAACCATATTCCGCGGATTTCCACCCCATACCATATGAAAGTTGTACTGCAACGTTACCTAAACTAGGTCCTTTGTGTAAACACAAAGGCTCATCGGCTGAATAGCAGTTAGGATGGCTTTTTGGTGCGTGGCCGCGATAACCTCGCTTTGTTGTGTACCTAAGCTGGGTACGATTCCTTGAGTTTGTAAGTAATTAGTGTACACAGGCCCTAAGCTTATTACGGTAAGGATTATGAGTAGCTTACACTGTGTACTATGTCTAAAAGGTAATTATAATTATGATTGCATTGAAGAAATATATAAAGGATACTTAACCATTAGAAAATCTTTTTTATAAATTGAATTTTAATTCAACCTACAAATACCAATGAAGGTAACTGTGGAGCTAGACAATGTGTGGGGCACATAATGGGGCCTGTTTAACTGCCACACGAGACCAACCAGAACGCAGTTGCCGTGGCCGCTTTTTGGGCCAAAACAACTTAACCATTTAGTAATTGACTCGATAAGTAGAAACAATAGTTCGCATTAATAATGTCAACACTATCCACGTAAAAAATCACATCAATTCGTTGCATTACCGTAGGACATCGGCTGGATGTCATGCCAAAGCTGACATGCATTTTGGTTTGGGTAGCTTTAGAAGTTAGTAAAAAGTATGAAGTTTTGGATAGTTCCTTCGGGAGCGCAACCGATTTCCACATGGGCGAAGCCGCGGGCGGAAAGCTAGGTAACGAATATCATTTCCTAACAGTGGGTGGGCCATAGCGTGACAGGCATTTTGTAAAATTGTCCCATATCTTTAAAAGTTTAAGAACTTTAAATAAACATAAAAACAATCGAATAACAATACGCCCATCTCGTTTGGTCTAGGCATAACGCGGATTAGGCACACTGCGTTAAGGTATAACAGAGAGCAAAGGCTTTAAATTTAAGCTCTACAAAACAAGTCAGCTCAACGAAGAAATGAAGTGATTAGTATTCTTTAGCCAAGTCATGTGATCGATTCACATGCTTCTAGATAATCAGTTATCTTACAAAATTAACCACACGTGTTTGGCATACAGAAACTATTAGGCATTCTTCAGATAATCTACTTTGTTCTAATTTGTTAGGACTAATAATTTTTACATTGTTATAATGCACTAGCCGGTAGAATATAATTTCCAATCACTATCGCATTCTGAACTGATCAGTGAGGTTAAGCAACGTACACAGGGGCAGGGAATCTGATAGGTGACCAAAGTGACAATTTGTCAGGAGGATTTCTTCGAAGTGCACGTTAAGCTGGCGGTCCCGGCTGTTGACGATTGACAATAATCGTTAATTAAACAAAGTCAGAAGCCGTTTAGCAGTTGGAAAACAGACACCAGGTCAGTCAAGTTTGCCACACACTATAACTCTCACTGTTTGGAATTGATAATTGCTAATATAATAAGTATAAGCGGTGATAGCCCAGTTGGTAATGAGCCAGACTTGTAATCCGAAGGTCACAGGTTCAAAGCCTGGTGCGGGCCTGTACCACTAAATTCGTCTTTTCGGATTTATGTACAGATTTCTAATAATCACTAGCTCAACGGTGAAGGAAAACATCGTGATGAAACCCGTCCGTCCAAGTTTCATTTTCGAAAGACCCAATGCGGATTTCGAAATCCGCATTGGGCCAGCGTGGTGGACTATGGCCTAATCCCCTTCGTGTTTCGAAGGGCCGTATATGGGCTGGTAAGAAAAATATAATAAGTAACGAATATGTTGACTATTATTATTTACCAAGAGCTTTAGGAGGGCAAGACACGGAAGTCGACTGACTTTGATCGACTGCCGCCAAGTTTCAGGCTATTTGGCAATTTCAAAACGAAGAAGACTAAAAAAAAAGGAGACTACCGGTAGACTCTATCATCCAAAGCCCTACCTACCGTCGTAATCAGAAACATTCATAACCTTTCGCAAGCCATAAATTGATCGACTGGTTCGATAAACGTCATTTGTTACCATCATGATGGTAACAAATGTGCGTCTCATTTTTTTCCGTCAAAAACAAAGGCTCCGATGGCATTGTTACATAAATTATAGCATAGAGAACAACTTTGTTTTTCGGAAAAACCACATCACCTCATTTCTTTTCAAATCTGATTTTCTTTCTAACTGTTTCCAAACTCGAAAACTTTTCGGTATTAAAATCTGATGACGGGAAAACCACAATGTTTGAAATTGAACAGGAAAATAAATCATAAAATTAAATTTTAATCCTTAAATTATGGTAATTGATGGCCCTTTTGAAAAGAAATATGGCGGCCTTTTTCCCCTAAATGGCTGGAACGTATTCAAGTAAAAAGGTCGCTCTTTTCAGTGGAGGAAGTTAGTATCTAAATAACTTTATGTTACTCCCCTTAACATCGCATTAGGGCTAAAAAAATTGCCTGTTCAGGCAATCGTAAGCGATTATTCTGGAATTTTGGCTCTTTAATGTCTCTAGAAAATGAGACGATGACATAACGTAATCCCAAGTCTCGCTTTTACTCGTCCCGCTGAAGTTTTGAGTTCTCTTTGTAAACTTTTTAAATTGAATCAGAATCCACTTCAGGCCCAAGTCACTTGGAGTTCGGAGTTCCAGTTACTTACGTCCATAATAAATAAGGACCTTTCGCTTATAGTTAATGATGTTCGTAACTTAATAACGCGTCACCTTATCTTTTGGGTTAACATTTTTTTGCGACATAGTTACTCGTATCACTTAATTATTCGTCATGTAACATATACACATGCTACACACTCAAAGGCCCACAGTAAAGTTTTCCCTTGTGACATGGGTCCATTGGAACATACTTAAAGACATACGATAACCCTAAACCCGTGAACAAACACCTGCTTTTTACACATATATTTGCCACGATTAGACCAGTCGATTAAGAGTCAGCGGCACTACCACTCAACCAAACCGGCCGTCCATTTAAATGAATACTTCAATAACATACTTCAAGTGGCAAATATCTATCAAATTTTTATGGATCCGTACGTCCAAGTAACAAAAAAAGTTTAATCATTAAAATAATGATCGTATAGAACCCTCTACACGTGAGTTCGACTCGCAATTTTCCGGGTTTTATTTATTAAGATACATTAATTTAATATTTTTTACTGAGTCGGTGCATAAAGGTATCATCATAATTTATACAATAATCGTCCAGTAGAATAAGATGCAAAAATCATCATCAAAAAGCAAACGGTACATAGCTTGGCATAATTTCTCCAAATCCATTAACTCAAAGAAACCGAAAAGAAAAGTTATGTGCAACATACTCAGAAGTTGCTAGTTATGGGTAAACATAATCATAGGAATTACTTTTATGCTACAGCAGAAGTTATAGGCATACCCTTTTTTTCGAACATGGTGCTTTTGACTTTTAATTCCCGAAAAAAAGAGAGTTTGACGTTAATCTGTGTATTTGTGTGTCTGTGTATCTGTATGGCTGTGTATCTGTGTGTCTGTCTGTAGCATCGTAGATTTTGTTGCGTTTTTTTTTTGTTTAAAAGCTGACGTAATCGAAATGGTCCTTAACTATAGGTATTTGATTAGAATTGGTTTAGCCGTTGAAAAAATATAAGCAATAAAATGTTGGGGTAGTACAAAATGTTTAGTTTTAGAGTTATAGTCACTTCAATGACACCTCCGTTAGAAGAAGCGTAAATAGCTTTACTACAAAATAAACAACTCGGTAAATGTACTTAAGAAGAAACTTGATACTTTAAAATCCCTTTTCTTAGAAGACATTACTTATAAAGCGCTCTACACTCTTTCGCTAAGGTATTAAAGTGCCTCCTGAGGACTGGCTATTAATGCCTCTCTTAGCGACTTTTAACTAGTTGTTTTACAGGGTATAACACTGTTGTTTAATAGATGGTAAACGTTTAATGCAAGTTCCTTGTTCCAGAAACTGGGACAGGGTTTAGTAGAGTAACCTAAACCATGGACCAATATTGGTCCATGCCTAAACGTACATAAGAATAGCTAAAAATATAGGAATAATTAAAACTTGTAAAGGTGTATGTTTTGCTATTTCCTGCCGGTAAATCTATACTTATTATAAAGAGGAAAGATTTGATTGTTTGTTTGTTTGTTTGTTTGTTTGCATCGAATAGGCTCCGAAACTACTGGACCGATTTGAAAAATTCTTTCACCATTAGAATCCTACATTATCCAGGATGGACATAGAGTACATGATTTTCCCGAATACCCACGGGAATGAAGCCCGCGCGGGAAGCTAGTACTTGATAATTATTAAAATACCTTTTGGAAGACTTAAGCTGAAATTATATAAATAAAGAAAATATTTTTTCTCTTTTCTATGGCCAAAACGGAGCAATGCAGTTATTTTGTTAGGTGCCTACAAGAAAAGACTCTCCATCTCTCTCTATGTGACTTGACTGATCTCCGTTTTTGGTAGAACATTTACTTTCACTGTCATATCATTGCTTGCTTCTAATCAAGTTCTAATCCCTTTTATGACCATTTAATCTGCTGTTTTTTGCCAATAAAGGATATTGACATAGTCAGCCCACATCATTAAAATATATAACACTTTATTTTTTAATTCATGTACTCTATTCTTACTATGTTTCAGTTTAAAATTACACAAAATTTCAACAATAAATCATTTAATATTAGCGTCCAGCAAAGAACATAATTCTGCTACTGAATTCTCGCAGTGCATTGTGAAAGCATTCTGTCACGGAAACTTGGACATGCAGCAACTGAATATTAATAGCTCAGCAGCACAACTGTGTAAATGAAACTGGAAGCAGTTGCATTGTAAAATACTACGGTATGACCACTGGGGGTTGAATTGACGTCATCACAATTCAGTATAACTTTATAATTATTTTTAAAATTTTGCACCGACCCCGACATTCGGTTGCTTATAACTTTTAAACAGCTGAATTAATTTTGATCAAATATATATATTTTTTTATTATGAGATGGATTAACTCTTGACCCCAATCTTGACCAAGGTCATAGATGAGGTCGACGATTGAGCGAGTTAACCCAGAAAATGCCAATTAAGGCAGTGGTACTCCCACGCACGGACGGAACACAGCAAGCTGTTTGGCGTCGGACTTCGGTGGGGGGTGGTCGCGAACCAGACGGCTCTTTACAGAGCCTACCACACCGCATAAGAGCATAGGACGCCACATCAGATTGAAAACAAACTGAGGTGTCGTCGCCTAAGATGGATTACTAGGTCATATTTTTGTTTCCTTAGTCGCCTCTACGACACCCACGGAAAGAGATTGGGCGGTGTTATTCTCAACCGATCATCACACGGCGGATGTGGTGATGAGATGGTTCATATCGCTAAGAAACATCTCAATTACGTCAGCATAGCAATCAATCCATTCGTTTAGGAGCTACGATGCCACAGACAGACACACAGCCACACAGAAACTTATACCACCCCTCTTTTTTCTCGGGAGTTAAATATACATGTTATGATGCGTTGACATTTTAAAAGTATTTCACTTTTCTTGACGTTTCGAAAATGATATGTCCAAATCTTACGTTTTTTATTGATTTGAATCTCCAACAAGAAATATGCTTGCGTTTCATGCGAAGGGTTACGTAAGTAGGTACCTAATTCGTACCTATACTAAAGATCACTTCGAGCTCAATACTTTTGTTCTTGTACCAAATATATTAAAATTATGCATCGTCTTCGGCATACTCCTTTGATAGATTATTATCCCTCAGATCGGCTCTAATCACGTCCTGCAAACGGTCTACCACGAGATCTTGGGCCTTCTACGATAAAGTCCAGGCTGTTGTCAACAGACAGTGATGACTTAAGGCTTATAAATAAATTTATTTTATTTTATTGCGACCTTCCATCATAAAAACACTAAAATTAAAAATTTTGAATCACCCCCCGTCATTTGATTGCTTATAACTTTTAAACGGCTGAACAGATTTTCATAAAACATAGCTAAGAACACTCGGGATAAAATTATCTATGACACAAAAAAAAACTAAACGAAAATCTACGGGGATTTCGTTTAGTTTTTTTTTGGATTGGGAGCTACGATATCACAGACAGATACACAGTATAACACCTCTCTCTTTTGGCGTCGGGGTTAAAAAGAACTTTTTTAATGAAGTATCAAGCTTAACATTCCCCTAACTATATGTGAGGATAAGGTTATTATTCATACCACGAAGTAGGTACGTGTAGAGTATTCTCTTGTTGCAGTTTCAAGGGACTCTATCGAGGTTGACATTTAGTCTGTTCATTAGAGCTTAACATGCGCAACGTTGAAGAGAATTAGTGCAGCTTTCATTCGGTGTTAAGTAATTAACCACGTCGTCACACTGGTTAGCATAATAAATTAAACCAGAGAGATAGTAGAATTTTATCGCAAAAGTAATCTCAATTCGCAAAATTAAAATGAGAAAGGTTGACTTACTCAATCTTTCATCAATACCCAGTCTAAAGCCAATCACTGCGATTTTACAATGAGATTCATTTTCTGACGTAGACAAGGAATAATGCTAGATTTATCCAAAGGAGAATGGGCAAATTGGTACAACCCTCCAATAGCGATGAGTTATATGTCCCTGGACAGGTCTTTTCAATTGGAACAATAGTTACTATGACAGCTAAGTTGTAATAGTTGTCCGTTCGGAGTTATAGGTACCTAAAGTTAAACAAATAAAAAAAAATATTTTGCAATTATTATCGTTTATTGGGGAAAATAACAATAATGACGTTGTAGATTACAGTATTCCATAATTATTTACAGAAATATAAAGGGATTACATTGCTTAGATCAAAAAAAAAAACACCTTATTTACCTTACATACTAATATATTATACAAATATTTTTTTTTACATTTACAAAATAGAGTCAATTACATTTTGATTGTTCACAGTTCGTCCACGATAACATCATTTAGGAACACTGCCGGTGCAATAAAGCCTTCATGAATTGCATGTCCTAAATACCAAATAATTGATATAATATGCGCGCATGTACCCATGGTACGCCGTCCTGACAAGCATGTACAGTAGTGTTGAACAATGTTGTTGCTGCCTTCGATTTGGTTACTTTTTATCAAAATGTAACAATAATAAGTTCTTGCCCGGACGTGTCTAGATTGAATGCGCCCACGCAGAAGCCACACTTCTTCATTAATTCCATAATCTGGCAGGTCATCCAGTTGATTTTCTCTGTATGTCTCAATAAGGTATAAACCGTTATTAAGATGCTCCGCGCAGTATGATCTTGCCAGTTTTAGCTGGTATGTACCCAAAGCCAGTATCATTATCTGATTTAGGGTGAGCCTTGGGAAGTTTTCAATATTGTGGGCTTCCATCCGTTGAAAATCAACCCTTCGGCTATTCAGGCGCTTTCTCTCGACATATGTGTATAGAAGATTCGGTGAATCCAATGTTTCTCGTATATGACTCAGGAACTCTTCTGCATGTTCATTATCTGTTATCGGTACATGGAAGTGATTTATAATCGCTGCAGCAATTCTAAAGTTTTCGAACATATGCGGCAGTGCCCGATTAAAATATGATTGCCGTAACAGTTTATCATTACGTTTAAACCTGCCGTTCACAACTTCCACTACCCATCGGCACATTGTAATGGCTCGTGATTCGTTTGCCTGTTCCGTAGTGAGCTGGGATTCTCGACGGTCTTTTGTTGGTGGCACGTAATATTCATAACCCCAGGCTTCGATTGCATCCAAGCTGTCTCTGAACCCACGGTCCAAAATGAACACGTCATTTGGTTGAAGCAAATAATGTAAAGGGTGTTCTTCGTCATTCATGATATCCTGCATTATTTGCGCGTCAGTTTTTGTGGCAGCGTACGGCCCCAAAACATCAATAATATAACCATCTGACGATACAATCAAAAATGGCTTTAAAAGATTTCTAAACTTGTGGAGGCTATATGACAGCCGCTGGAATAAGAAGTTACTACTTTTATTGATGTAGACATATGTTCCATCACATATTAGAATTAGTTTGGTATTCTCTTCATTTCCAAAAAGGTTTTTTGGAATGACTAGGTTTCTGTCTAAAAGATTTCTTCTGTCAATGTGATCTAACCCCAAGTGAAGTATTACATATTCATTTGTAAGACATTCACGTGCAATGTTCAAATATCGTTCCAGTTTTCTCCTGGACATATTAAATAATGACGCAAGCCTTTCATCTGAATCTCCTGTACGAAGTTTTGTCAGGTATATACCTAATGCAGTTCTTGGATCTTTGCATCTTTCGCTGAGTGAAGGAGTTTGCTCCAAAATAGAATCGAATTGATCACCATCAAGTCCAACCCAGAAACGCATGTCTTCATTAGACATGGCACCTCTTACATTAAAATTGAACCTCGCTCCACGTGCAATGGTTGCTCGCAGTATGTCGCAAGCATCACTAAACTGGGCTCCAGTAAAATAATTAGTGGTATTGCAAAAATCTGGCAGCTCATCCCAGTTGTTTCCTTCGAGGTGTTCTCTACATACTCTTGCACCGTCGGGGATATACAACTTGTATTCGCACAACATGTGAACTTTTATAGCTTCTGGTATTCGGTGTCGTGTATCATTACCGCAGTTGGAAAAGATACAGTGCCCAGGAGTACTAGGTGCTCTTTTGTATTCAGGAGCGAAAACTTGGTGAACATTTTGTTCATCAGGATCATTGGCTTCTTCCACTTCCGGAACAACACCAGGTAGTCTAACGGCATTTTCAGCTCTCTGCCAACATCGATGACATACGCTTCGTGTGTTATCAAACACAATCTGGAAACAGTATAATTATTTCATTAAAATCGGATTATAATCAAAACCGTTTAAAGCAACATTGTTTAGAATACTATATTGGTTGCATTGATCGAAAACATTTTGGAGAATTATAGGGTTTTTACCGACTCGCTGCAGACGCGGTCATAAATCATTATCAGTGTTTCTATCTCGCTTCTACTTAGGGGTCTTATGGGCTGGCCTAGTTCCGCGTTGTTTTCATGTCGATAGTTAGTATCGATAGAAAATCATTTTTGCGAATATTGAGGTTAGTTAAAATTAAATGTAGAGTTATATTACTGAGACACTTATCTATTACTTTATGAAATGAATATACTAAGATATAACAATATATTTATAAATAAATAATGCAATATTTAAACAAAAAGTCAAAACATTAATGTATATTTTCGAACGTTACACAAATACAACATCGTTTCTTATGTTAATTAGACAACTATGATGGTTATTTAGTGGTCCTCATTACGTAGCAAGTAAGGGTATTTTGCTACCTGAGTCGATGACTCACACATATCGATACCGACGTTGCGCTGCTCCCAACCCTTTATCTGTTATGATTTATGACCGCGTCGGCAGCGAGTCAGTAAAAACCCTATAGTGTAACGTCAAAAAGTGTTTTGAACAATAATAGGTAGGTAACACGGCCACATCTGGCACAGTATAATGGCCAAAGTCTATTAAGATAGTAAAAGTAAACAAAAGTGTCGAGTTTAGGGTCTTGTCTCTGTTTAAGTGCAATAAAGTGTTTACATACATACATACTTCTCAGAAACAAAATACACTACGCGCATTAAAACCAAAGTCTGTTTTTCTCATGTCTATTCATTCAGTTTATTTATCTGTACACAAGGTAGGTACTTAGGTACATAAGACGCACCGTCAAATGTATATATTTATATCTCTAGAAATATGATAAAATACTCACCTCCAATACTGCATGTTGTTGGATGTATGCAGCAAACTCTGGTTGCGCTCTCGGAAGATTATCCGTTAAGACGTGTTGTTGATACCTTCCGCGGTAGAGCCCTCGCCGACACATAACACAATTGCGAAAACCTTCCATTGGAGCACAATAGTCCGAGGTCCGATCAATAAGCAGTTCAATAATCCAGTGTGATAGCCAAGTTCAGAAAACAGATCAGAGCACAATGTCCATGTAAATAGCCGGGTCAACGTTATAAGCAGATATCAGTGTCCGAAAAGATTGCCAAGTCAAAGTCGTTAAGAAGTATTGCATAAACAAGAAACGTAACACTCGCGCACAGTACCAATGAACGACTGTTACTTGACTTACCTGAGGGTCCCAAGTTAGAATACGGACACACCCCCGCCGGGGAGCGGGGGCGAGGTGCGCCCGCGGCTCGCCTCATACCACGACGGTACCCAAAACGCACAAACAAAAGAGATGCAGCTATTAAAAGTCATAAACCATGCTATTATTCTTTGAACTGGCCAGGCGGTACACCTAAAAGTGATTGTGTATACTGAAAATAATACTTACAATAATAAAAACAATGTTGCAATAAAAACTCGCTCATTGTATCGTAACAAATAGCGGCTATTGTTCAACAAAAAGCAAATCAATGTACGAATTACGAGGCACACCAACCAAATATTTATTTCAAAATCCCTTTTTGGAAATGGAGAAAACATTAAACTAATTCTAATGTGTGATGGAACACATGCAGCGGCTTCTCGGGACCTTGACCAGCTCATCGGTGCATCTTGTGTGAGGCCTACCCACTCTGTGTCTTGTCAATGGCTATATTCACGCTTATCGAACTTGCCCTAAGTATAAAAAAAATATTTGTATAAAATATATGTAAGGTAAATAAGTGTTTTTTTTTGGACCTAAGCAATGTAATTCCTTTATATTTCTATAAATAATTATGAAATACTGTAATCTACAACGAAATTATTGTTATTTTCCCCAATAAACGTTAATAATTGCAAAATTTTTTTTTTTTATTTTTATCTTTAGGTACCTATAACTCTGAACGGACAACTATTACAACATAGCTGTCTTAGTAACTATTGTTCCAATTGAAAAGACCTGTCCAGGGACATATAGCTCATCGCTATTGGAGGGTTGTACCAAGGTCCATACATTTTTGCCCATTGTCCTTTCTGATAGGTAATATAAAATTCAACATATATCATTAGAGTTCATATTCTGGTGTTTTTGCGTAAAAGAGTAACAAACATTTATCAAACATCCATCCATCAATTCTGACAAACTTTTCCGTTCACAATATGTAGGCTTTAAGCCAAAAAGGCTAACTTTCAGCTTATGACAAAGTGCTTTGAGGACTAGCCTATATAGGAATATCGTTTTAATCAATTAGTATTCATTTAAGCCAAACCTTCGCCCCTGGGCTAGATTGTGGTCAAGAGCAAACCCATTCGTTATAAAAAAAAGAGAGCACTAAGACAACAAAACTCAACACCTCCAAAATCTATTTCTACGAATTCGAAAAAACAACATTTGCTTGAATGCTATTTGAATATTTGCTTAAATTTAATATTTGACGAATTAGTCATTGATTGATTACACTGGCAAACGTTAGAACAAAAAGTACTTTATTACAAATATTTGGTTATCGTTGATTCATTTGAACATGCATCGAAATAAGTATGCGACAAACCCTTGAAGTAACTTGAAACTAGCGAAACATCATTGACATTCTCAACTCAACGGAATTAAAGGGCGATCGATTTTCCATGTTTTACCGAGAAAATGAAAATTCACTTTTGCTTTAAATAGATTCACATTGTCGCTTGGAAACACCTTTCTGTCATTTTTCAACAAACTGAGAACAAAAAGTTGAGGTAGACAACCGTAATATTTTTATAATAAGTAGAAATAGCAAGCAATATTATCTGGGTAAATTAATCCACGAAACTGAACAATTTTTCCTAAGGAACATTTAAGTAGTGCGATCGTTAATAGCTTCATAGGGAAAATAATATCCTATTTCGCTAACTTATTAATCACCCCATTTAAGGTGCAAAACTAAAGTGGTCATAAAACTTTAATAATATTGAGTGCAAACTTCCTAATCTCAGTACTTTTACGGCTCGAGCGGCTTTTAATCCCAGCGCCTGGGAGCCCGAAGCTAAAAGAGATTACTCGCTCTATTCCAGCTGCTTCACCGCTTTTCATAGACAAGATTGGTTTCAATTCATTCGTTTCTGTCCAACATATTATTACAAAAATTTAAGCATTAATAAAATGCAATAAATTTTATAACGCATGTAGGTTTTATACCAGTGTAAGCTGGCTAGATGGTTGTAGGTATTTGTTTACATAAAACGAATCATAGAACACCATTTTTATTTGCGAAATAAATTTTACATTTTTTTTATTATGAGATGGAACACAGCAAGCTGTTTGGCGTCGGACTTCAGTAGGAAGGTGGTCGCGAACCAGACGGCCCTTTACAGAGCCTATCACACCGCATGAGACCATAAGACGCCACCTCAGATTGAAAACAAACTGAGGTGTCGTTGCCTAAGATGGATTACTAGAAGGCAGGCCTCATTTTTGTTTCTTTAGTCGCCTCTTACGACACCCAAGGAAAGAGATGGGGCGGTGTTATTCTCAACCGATCAGCACACGTGAAACAACATTGTTATTACACAGTGAAAAAAACTTTTACTCTCGTTCCACTATGCAATACTGCATAATGATTATGTACGAAACCGATCAATCAATCAATAAATTTATTTGCGTAAAACATGGTCTAATACAGATGGTCAACGGCATTTAAAAATAAAAAAATAATTACAAATCAGTGCAAAAGTTTAACTTTTGGAGATATCAGTCAATGTCGCTTACAATATTTTACGAACACAGAAAGAAGCCAAGCAACAAAGAAGAATTCATCGGACAGTGCATTATCGTCCCCGGACAATGCTCCAGCTAAAGAATAGCAGACTATTACACCGCTGGGATCAAAAGATATAGTTTTATTATTCTAAAGCTGCGGCCATTTCATACTAGATGGCGTTCTTCTTTTGTTAGTCTGAAATAGATATGAAAATATACATTCGAAAACTTTTAGACATTTTCTTTTTTTATGTGATGGTTTTATAAAATACTAGCTTCCCGCGCGGGACTTCGTTCCCGTGGTCCATCCCGGATAATGTAGAATTCTAATGGTGAAAGAATTTTTCAAATTGGTCCAGTAGTTTCGGAGCCTATTCGATGCAAACAAACAAACAAACAATCAAATCTTTCCTCTTTATAATATGTATAGAAAACTCAAAACATGTATGTACTTAAAACCAAAGTAACAAAATCTACTTTGTAATCATGTAAAAAAATTAAATATCATGTGGTTATTTGGGGTTTTTCTTATTAAGCATTCTTTTATTGTTTCAGGTAAACAAACAAAGAGAGCGTTCTACATACGACATAGCTACTTTAGAGTACGTTACAAAAGAATCTGAGAGGAGCCATTAAACATGAAATTGAACTCAGAAATCTCGGCTTAGAAGTAAATACAAAATGACAAACAACCTTTAATCTTTTACGTAATACTTGCGTCTCTAATATAAAATGTCCTGTTATTTTTATTCAGAAATATTCAGAATCATTTATGTTGCTACAGCAACCACCTTCCGGCTTGAATATTCGGCTTTGATGAAACGCCAATTAATTTTGTAAAGAAATCTTTCTGCAAAGACACAACTGTCTCCATTTTGTCTCCCAACTCGCGATAAATTTCCGAGAAAAATTATGTTCCTCCGTTCCACAGCTTCGTTTTGCATGTTTGCGACAAAAGACTTACCCAGAAAACAACTACAAAATAAGTACAGAAAGTCCAACTTTTTTTTTTAAGTAAAGCACTATAGAATGAATTGCCGGCTCGCTTTTGTTTTTTTTTCAAAGAACCGCTTAAGGGAAACCATTTTAATGACTCCTTTTATTTGAAATTTATTAATGGCGCCATGAAAAGAAGAACTTTTATGGCTTTGCCATTATACTTTCAATTAAGCGTACAATGTGACGTACTTAAGTGGTCGATTCAATGATCCGGTAATTTTAAAGGTAATCAAGTCATTGATAGGTAAAGCATTCTCCTCTTTAATTGTGTTAAATTAAGTTAAATAAATTGCTCAACGCTCATTTTACACCTGACTTAGTTTAAGCATTCGCCTGAAGATAATTTATCCAGGTCTTTGACAAAAATATAAGATGATAAGCTGCAATCAGTCAATAAATAATTTTCCACATTAAAAACGTATGAGTCACCGACTTTAATCACAAGAACAGTTCGCACAAAGTAGATAACTAGTATTTTTTGCAGACTACAATGCCTATTAGCAGATAACCACAAACGAAAATGTCGCTCATTTATTTAGATGATGTTCTGGTTTGTAGTATTTTTGGTTTGTGTTGATTATTTTAAAAGCGCTAAATTATTTTCGATAAAATTTATATGGAGTATACTCTTTCGAACAAAAAAAGAATTTTGAAAATCAGTCCATAATTGGCGGAGAAATCGGTGAACATACATTAAAAAAAAAACAGTCGAACATAGAACCTCCCCCTTTTTTAAGTCGGTTAAAAATGAGCCGAGATACTTCTACGGGCCTAATGCAAGCTTGCATTTGACAGCCGCAAGCGTGTAACCGACTTAATCTTTCATTCTCGCCTGAAGTGGACAAACGAATTGGATTGGAGATGGCAATCTTGTAACGGGTCATATAATTTTTAGTTGGAGAGAAAATTAGGGCACGCTGGATGGTCGAACGCTATTTGGACGGTCGCCAGCCTCCCTATGCGACTTGGAACAAATCTAGTGGAAACCGAAATCTCTCCCTAGAAAAACCAGGCCAAAGTTCGCCATGTAGACATTACACGTGTCTCGTTTGATCACATTGGCTGCCTTTATTATAAAAGTTCGGTAAGAAAGTTCATAAACTTTTATCTTAAATAAAGTATTAATAAATAAGTAGCGCTAACGCCCGCGCAACAGTAGATAAGCTCAGAATAGTTGAAGATAAACATAGATGCTTGTACGAAAACAATATTGAAAAATATTTTCGAAATCATACTAAATCCAATTAAAAGTAGATAACAAAAGTTGTCTGTTGTTTGACAAGATACAGGTTGGTTTCTTGTAAATCACAAATTAACCTAAATAGAAGATAAAGGGCTTTGAAGACAGTGATACCCCGTTACGACGATCATGCTCCCATTGCAGCATGGATTAGAGACGTGTCAATTATAATTTCAAATGTGCAGCTGCCGAAGCATGCAAATCTGTAGAACATACCTCGGAGCAGCGGGTAAATAAAACTGTGACCCAGTTTCACTTGTTCCATGGATTTTCTTTTACTAAGATAAGAAGACAGCCGCGTTGCTGGTGAAAAGGGTTGATTACATGTTATGAAATAAAAGAAGATGCTTTATCTGGACGATATTGTTTATCGTTGTGCGTGATCTAGGACAAATAAAACGGGCAAGTGCGAGTCAGACTCGCGCACGAAGAGTTCCGTTCCGTACCATTACCTATAAAACCGGCCAAGTGCGAGTCTGACTCTATAAAAACCATTACCTCTATAAAAGCGGCAAAAAAATCACGTTTGTTGTATGGGAGCCCCCTTAAATATTTAATTTATTGTACTTTTTAGTATTTGTTGTTATAGCAGAAACCAAAATGCATAATCTGTGAAAATTTCAATCTGTCTAACTATCACGGTTCATGAGATACAGCCTCGAACAGACTTTATAAAAACGATCAAAAAAATCACGTTTGTTGTATGGGAGCCCCCTTAAATATTTATTTTATTCTGGTTTTTAGTATTTGTTGTTATAGGACCAATAGAAATAAATCATCTGTGAAAATTTCAACTGTCTAACTATCACGGTCATGAGATACAGCCTCGGAAAGACTTTCTATAAAAACGAGCAAAAAAATCACGTTTTTTGTATGGGATCCCCCTTAAATATTTATTTTATTCTAGTTTTTTGTATTTGTTGTTATAGGGCACATAGAAATACATCAACTGCGAAAATTTCAACTGTCTAACTATCACGGTTCAGGAGATATAGCCTGGTGACAGACGGACGGACGGACGGACAGCGGAGCCTTAGTTATATTGTCCCGTTTTTTTCTTTGGGATCGGAACCCTAAAAATCTATACGAATCAGATGAACACGGGTATATTAGGTATCATAAAGTTGTATCTCTATTGACTTGGTTTAGCTTTCATTTTCTTCGCGCCGAAAAGCAACGAATAGGCAGCATATTATTTACACAGATATTTAGTACGGAATCTAATTATACATTGATTTTTGTAACAAATCAAGTTGCAGGCTGAAAAGCTGAGCGTTGTATAAAACCAACAAAATTAAATGAATACCAAATTATGAATGAGGAATAAAAGTACTAAGGAATCTTCTTAGTATTAATAACTCTTATAGACCTAGGAACATCCAGGCAAATGCCCCAAACATGGACAAATTGTTACCTAGAACTGCATCTCTTTGAAAAGTAGGTGACATGTAGTTTTTGGTTCTAAAATTTCCCTCTAGTAATCCTCAAGTTACATTTCTTGATTGAAGCCTAAAGTGGGCTACACAAAAGTTAAAACTATAGGCGTGGTACTTCTCCAAGACAAATCGCGGTCGGTCGCGTTACCCTTCACAAGGGGACTTCTTAACTTAAGAACAGCGGTTGTCTCCCAAAGGATCGGCTCGGGAAGTTTGTACAAGTTTATTTGGTACTCGCACAGCTAGTTGCGTTGGCCTGTGTACCTACCTATATAGATATCTTTAGAGCGCTATTTAACTCAATAAATACAAATAGAAGAACTTGTGTTGATGTGATACGGTCAGAGAAACTAGGGAATGAGGAGGCTAGAAAGGACCACATAGACCGAGCTCCCGTTGCACGAAACCCTACCTCACGAGGTGGCAGCTCAGAAATGTGATGTAGAGATAGATACTACTTAGGAGCGCTGGATTTTAGTAATTTTCCATCGCATATCCTGGAAGAAGTAATTTTTTTTAACTTCTTTTATAGATCAGGTGGCAAGATGAAACTGATGGAGATCGATTGCCCTAGACGTGCAGTTCATGAATATAATAGGTCTTTACCTATGAAATTGCCGATTTTTTCTCAAGCTTTATTTTGTCCATAATTTATTTGATTGAACAGCTATTACTAAAATAGTTTTTTATTTAAAATATTGGCCATATAACGGAGATTTAAAATAAAGTGAATATTTTTTTACATTGAATATATTTACTGAAAGTGAAGCTCAAATATAGCTCGTTTCATCTATTACCCGTTTCATTGCTTTTTTTTCTGTTACTTTGTTACAATTATAACTTTCAACGAACTAAGTGTAATGAAAATTAACTTAATGTTATCTAAACCTTCCCACAAATTTTTGTTAAACTTAGATTTCGTATTCCCGAGAAAAATCCAAAAACGTTAGTATGAAAATTCAGTTTTCCAAAAATATTGTATGAAAAACGGCAATTTCATAAGTAAAGACCTATTATATGGTTGCTTGCCTGGCAGTTTTTCTATTCAGCCACCTCGAACAAGATTTCGACATATATTGTTCTAAGTGGCTGATCAAAAAAACTGCCAGGCTGAATGCAGGCAACCATATATATTCATGAACAGCACGTCTAGGGCAATCGATCTGTTCAGTTTCATCTTGCCACCTGATCTATACAAGAAGTTAAAAAAAATTACTTCTTCCAGGATATGCGATGGCAAACTACTAAAATCCAGTGCTCCTAAGTAGTATCTATCACTACATTACATTTCTGAGCTGTCACCTCGTGAGGTAAGGTTTCGTGCAACGGGAGCTCGGTCTAACAGAAAAGGTGCTCTCCAGTAGGATAAAATGCTCCAACAATGCCTTCAGAAATTAAGTAAAATTGTCAATCTTATTTTTATTATTATTTTTCATTAACTTCTATGTACTACATATTTTAACCTACAGGGAAAATTTAGTTAGAGCCATATTGTCATATGCTGTAGCACACACACAACTAATTTAACACTTAAAAATATCATATATTTTTATTTTATTTAGTTAACTTAATGCACTAAAGTACATGGGCGGACTTAATGCCTAATGGCATTATCTACCAGTCTACCTTAGGGTGATTGGGAGATGTACGTGGTAGGTGCATATCACAAATATAAGAAATTACTTTAATAACTATGAAACTACATGAACAAAGGAAAATAACTGTAATACCTAATAAATATATAATCAAATCCATACATGTACTTACATAAAGTAATTATAATAAATATACATATATTCAATATGAATATACATAACTATAATAGATATATAAATACATAATATAAGAATGAAGAAGTCAGCTTGAATCATATAACAGCTTCAAAAAGTGACACCGTACTCTGTGTTTGAAGGAGTTACGGCTGGGGGACCTTCTAATTTCCTCAGGTAGGGAGTTCCACATCAACACCGTCTGCACGGTGAAACTTTGGTGATAAAAGCCCGTGCGGTGGATGGGGCATTGCAGGAGAAGGTTATCTTCGGAACGCAGCAGCCGACTGTGTCCTTCACAGACGAACTGGAAGCGCTCCCTGAGATAGTTCGGGGCATGTGGCCCCGTCAGCACCGAGTACAGGGTACACAGTGCACGTAGACTGCGCCGCTGCCTGATAGGGAGCCACTTCAGTTTTTGACGATAGGCAGACACATGATCATACTTCCGCAGACAGAAAATGAAACGTATGCAGTTGTTCAACAGTCGATCGAGTTTACAATATATAACAAAGCAACAAAGTTAAAAAGGTTATTCTCCATACAAAACCAATCATATACAAATTTTACACACGCACACAAAAATTACACACGTAGTCATTTTGCTTTAACAATAAATCAAAATCTAAAAATATAAAATTGAAGGTCTTGACTCACTGACACATCACCGCCCAACCCAAAACCTAGAAAACTGAAAAGCACAAAGGTTCCTTTTAGCTGAAACTGAATAAGGAACTAAAATTTTAACGCATTCCCATGGGAATGATGTCCCGGGCACCCATAAGACAGGTACTTGGTTTACAAACGAGTACTGTAAGGTGATCCTGGTAATCTTCATTACAAATACACTCACCATGCAATTAATAATTCTATTTAATACAGAGTTTACATTCAACCCGCTTCATGTGTAGTTAGTGTTCAGTGTGACCCTCCCCTTTCATGTAGAGTGAAGTGACATGCACTGAACACACGTACCCTCTCTGAACTGGCAAAATGGCCAACTACTAGACTAATAGGTGCATTGCGTAATCATCATACCATATCATCGTATTTCGTACAACCTCCTAGCTATATTCAAAATCCTGAACCAGTATCACTTACAGAACACTTTTTTTAATATATTTTTTTCGGTGGATTTTTTTTCCTAAATGTAGACACCACTCGGGTGCACCCCCCGAGCGCTACCCGCACCCCTCGCGTGCCTGTTGTAACAGTAATATCTACGTTTAGGCAAAAAATGTACTATTCCCATTAAAACATATATAAAAAACAAAAACAAAATTCTTAAAAGTGTTCTTTGAGTGATACTGGTTCAGGATTTTGAATATAGCTAGGAGGTTTCTTATCACCTTGTATTATAAAAAAATGGGAGATTCCAGAGGAAGGTTCATTCTTTTCTTTTCCGAAATTCCCACGGGAACGAAGTCCCAGGCGGAAAGCCAGTATGAAATATTTGTGGCTTGCATGTTATGAGATGACTTTAAATTGTTTAGAAAAACTTAAGAATGATTCTCCACAAGGGGCCATTCATTTATTACGTAAAACGATTTAGGGGTGGAGCAGGTTGGCCATGTCTTATTTTTTCTTACAAGGGGTGGGAGGGAGTCTCGATAGTTCTTACGTAAGATCACAAAAATGCGCAAAGTTAAGATTATACTTTGAAAAGGCACGGGTAAAGTTATTAAAGCCAAATTTTATGACTAAGTACCAAAATGTAATAAAACATAATTCTTACGTAATAAATGAATGGCGCCCAAGAAACTGAACAATTTTACTCAAGGAAAAAACAAACCTCAAATGAAAAAACAACTTCTCATACTAATACAATCAGCTGATCGCTCAAGTTGTAAGGAGCAGTATAATTTCTTAAGAATTTTTTTTTTTCTTTGAGAAAGTTATTCAGTTTTGTGTTTTTTTTTTTATTAAAAATGGGTTCGCTCTTGACCACAATCTAGCTTAGGGCAAAGATGTGGTCGAGGATGTAGCGAGCTCACCCAGAAGAAGCCTATTCACTCGTACTTTAAAGATATTTGGGTTGTATGAACTCGGAAATACAGACGCCAAATTCAAAATTCATATCCTGAATTTTTGCTTATTTAAAGTTACAGTTGTGGTCGTTTTACCATATTTTTTTATTTATAAACAGCTTTCCCCTCGAATATATTTTCAAAAAATGGCCTCATCTATAACTTCTATTACAGCATAAAAGATTGACCGACACCGAAAGAAAGGAACACTTTTTCACTAAACAGCTTTCATAACACAGTGTTAGTAAATAATTAAATAATAATCACCGTTGTTTTTATACGTTCAACATCAGTTTTGTTATTGTGCCACGCAACAAAATGTTTTTATGTGCAAAAATTTTGATATCGTGCAGTCAAGAGCACGTCACGCTTGACATTTTTGTGCCGTGTGGTGATCGGTTTAGAATAACACCACCCCATCTCTTTCCTTGGGTGTCGTAAGAGGCGACTAAGGAAACACAAATGAGACTTGCCTCCTAGTAATCCATCCCAGGCAACGACACTTCATTTTTTTCTGAATCCGAGGTGTCGTCTTATGGTCTCATGCGGTGTGGTAGGCTCTGTGAAGGGCCGTCTGGTTCGCGACCACCCTCCTACCGAAGTCCGACGCCAAACAGCCTGCTGTGTTCCGTCGGTGCGTGGGAGTACCAGTGCCTTTATAGGCATTTTCTGGGTTAACTCGCTCCATCGTCGACCTCATCTTTGACCTTTATGGTCAAGATTGAGGTCAAGAGTTAATCCATCTTATAATAATAATAATAAAAAAACACTACCAGTTTAAGCTGAGCTCTTATTTATACTGCGCGCCATACAATGCAGGGCCGGTCTAAAGTCCAAAGTGTCAAGCTTGACGCGCTCTTGACTGTACAACCACAAACTAGCAGTCGCAAAACTTTTATAACAGTTTCAGATTCAAATTTGAATAAAGCCATAACGAGAAAACTACCAACTTTTAACAATTTGCGTTAACGAAGCCTCGTATGCAAACGGAAACAATGCAAATATGGAAGACTGTAGTGCTGCACA
Source organism: Aproaerema taeniolella (assembly GCA_949987775.1). Taxonomy (NCBI): domain Eukaryota; kingdom Metazoa; phylum Arthropoda; class Insecta; order Lepidoptera; family Gelechiidae; genus Aproaerema; species Aproaerema taeniolella. Next base: position 16,368,457 of record OX465247.1, on the reverse strand, counting down.
AATGTTCAAACCAAACAAGTGTGTATTACCCATCGAAGCGAAGTAATAATCAAGGGATACATGTTCCACGATCCAACTATAGAATGTCCGGAGTTTCGTTCGCGTGGGAATTTCGTAAAATCCTTTCTTCTTCCTTGCTTACGTTATAAAAGGAACCTTAACACCAAATTGCAGCTTTTTAAATCCAAGAGTTTGAACTGAGTTTGAACTGATGAATAAGTGAATTAGGATCCTGAATTCTTTAATATTTAGATTGGCCCAGTAATTAGAATATTCACGTTGAAAACTTAAATTTATTAGTAGCTAAATGGATAAAGCTAAGCTTTGAAGACCTAACTTTTTCCTTGCAGTTTTTCATAGCTCTGAAAGGTTTAGCAAGTACATTTATGCAATTAATTTTTTATTTAGTGTTAAAAGAGTAACCCTGCATTTACTGAACCCTTGTATCTTTTATTTAGAAAAGCCCCTTAACTTATATTTTATTTTATCTTTAATCGTATAGCTTATTTTGTTCCGCTTGGACAAGCGCATCTCTTTTTTCTCACCAAGGCTCTCTGAAGTGCTGCTACAGTCGTTTTTAAAATTTTATATGAACAGTACTGGTAATCGAAACACATATTTAGCCCATAAATATTATTCTATTTATTATTCGTAGGAGAATTAATTTAATTTGATGGTAATTGCCTTATTGTCCCCCCGAGCATCATTAAACCGGCTAATATCCCGAGCTACGAGTACATATATTGTGGAGAATGTACGGTGCGGCGAGATTTGTGTTTTCAATTAGTTACTAAAGTAAAATATCTGTTAAAAAATCTTCAAGAAATATGGTAAACAAAGGAAACTCTTCCATTTTAGGTTAAATGAATAATCGATTAAAAAAAGGTGATTTAATGAACTTAAACTCAAATGTACTTTGATAAGATGTAAGAAATTGTTCCTAAAGTCAGTCAGTTTTGAGTCAAGGAATGTATATAATATAATATATAAATTAATATAATGTTTATTTTTCTCAAAATACAGCAAAGGTTAAACATACTTTTATCTAAATTAATTGATTAAGTACAACTTAGAAGCACCTTTGTGTGAGACTGGAGTCACACATGTATATGTATAAAAATTCTCATTTAAATAAGCCATACTATGAATTGAATTTTAAAAAATAAAACATAGTCAAGAAACCTTTTGTATTTATCATATTCATTTTTTGCAGACCATGTCCCTAAAGGAAAGCTTTCCAGTTTAGAGAGGTACTAGCACATCATAGGTGTTTTTATTTTCAAACCAATACCCTGTTAACAATTTTATATTTTTTTAAATTTACTTTTTATTTTTTCTTTGTGAATACCCGGCTATTAAGTCCGGCGGTTATGGGCTGGAGGATCAAACCATAGAGCACATCGTTCAACGATGCCCCTTGCGATGCTATAGGGGAGAGCCGGGAGATATGTTTAGATTAACACCTGAGGTGGTTGACTGGATTCGAAACCTGGTCCTATAATTGTAATTAAAAGTTTTTAGACACTTCATGATATAAAACAAGGTTTACCCTATCCTAAATACTCCAATAGTTTTCCGCAACAATTAATTCCCAGCATTATTGGTCGAGATCATTAAACATGTATTCGTTAATGGACGGTCCATTAAAGACAATTTAGTATGTTAGTGGCTGCTTTCAATTAAATGTTCACCCCGTTCACTGTAAAAGTTAGTCAGTGACACAATTAGTAAATCAGGGAGTTAATTACATACTTACCTCCCATTAACTGGAATTGGTTCGAGTTAACTTGAGACCTTTAGAATATAACGAGTTAATTTTAATTATATTTCTCAGAACTTCAGATTGACATTTCTATAGATTAATTAAATTCTAAAACAGGTCTAAATTCGCGTATATATATTTATTTACCTATTAACGTGCAATCACGTCAAAACGTCGGGAAATAGGTAAATATATATATATATACGCGAATTTAGTCCCATTTTAGAATTGAATTATGTGTTCAAATCGCAAACGTTTAAAGTGTTATATCTCTTCAGATTCACGCTAAAAGAAGTACTTATCAAGAAATTTACTGATTGACGAGAAGTCCGCGTGAAGGATATTTACAGAGAAATGAGAAATTTCGCTGGTTGACTTGCAATCACGATAGCTCAGTTGGTTAGAGTACCAGAAGATCATGTCTTGCATCGTGGGTTCAAGTCTCATTCACGCCGAACTTTTTTCCTATAAAAAAATAATAACTCTAAAATTAAAATATATATATATATATATATATATCACACTCTACATTCAACGCGTATATGTTGATCAAATATAAATAGAAACCATCTCTATTACGTCAGCTTTCAAACAAAAACCTCATTGAAATTTGTTCTATTCAGTCCATTCGTTTCGGAGTCAAACTTATAAGACCACTCTTTTTTATCGGGGGTTAAAAAGTCTTGCAAAGTTGGAAATAGAAACATTCTCATTATGTAGAAACCATCTTTCGAATAAAACACTCCAAGTCAACACAGCGTCCCCTGATAAATTAATAAAATTAAATGTTCTTTGAAAGCGAGCCAAGCAACGCGACAGTTTTAATTCTTAGCGGAAGAAGTAAAAGTTAGTTTTAACAGAACTTTCCTCTTGTCTCCGAGAACAGGCAACTTGTTAGATACTGTACATTGCACTGTTTTATTATTTTATCCTTAATCGTTGACCATTGTGTTGCCATTTTTGCTGCTAGTAATTAATTTAGTCTGTACCTTGAACGTATAACTAAATGTGCTGTAGAGCTTCATATGGAGCTTAATTTATATAAAGTTGAAACGTAGTATACTAATTAATAAAAGTTGAGCCCAAATCGAAAGATATTACTTGCCGGGTTAAATTTGGCGCTGATCTCCAGAATTCAACAAAGCTTCTGATAAAACGTGAGGTAAACAAAATATTCATTTCAAGCTCTGATATAAGTATACTGTACAGTGCCTATGTGTACTGTAAGTACAGTGCCTAATCAGATAAAGCATTCCAAATCTCTCACGAAAGAAAAATATCTAATGTCACTAGACACTGGCCAAATCACAAGAAGACGAGCCACATAAAATATTACATATAAAAATATATTATGTAGGTCGTTTTAGCACTTATTTAGCTCTACGCTAGCTCTTAAACGCAGAATACTCGTGGCCAAAGAGTAATTTACTTTTCCAGGCGATTGTATCCTATCACCACAGTACTAAGTCGATCATTGCCGCTCTAGCCACATCGTAGCACATGTGCAAGGCATCCCTTAACCAGCTACACACGCCTTTTAATTTTCTAAATGGAGCAGTTCTGCCCCTTTGTTCCCGACATGTGCCAGCCTTCTTTTATTTGCTGTAAAATCGAGTGGAGATCGTAACACTAGTTTATAAAACACGAGTTATTTTATGGCTCACATTATTTCTAGGGTTATGAAATATTTTTAAACTTTATGAGAACTATTTTTTAGTTTTTAATATAGCTATAAAGTTCTGAAAATCATATTAGTGGGAGGTAGTAAATAGGAGTAAAACTGAGATATCAAAACAACTGTACTAAACACAGCACTTACCAAAACCTTCCACGCGAATGAATATCTTCCATTTCAAGTGAGGCTTAAAGATCCGGTTAATGCTAGCGCGGCGACCGCTCGCCACAACCCCGTAGGATCCATCACAAGCCCGGGTAATTAATAGGGATAATTTATAGCCCTGAAATCACGCAGTCACACTCTACTCTGAATTAGTTTCAGCCATGTTTCAGTTTAGGGTGACAGCAACATTAAGGGACAAAGTCTGAAATGAAATGTGTTTTCTGCGAGACGTTTTCCATCAAATAAATTGTGTCATTGGTTACTTCGAAGTAACAAAAATGTGTTTAACAAGATAATCATTTTATCAATATACAAGAAATTGAAACATAATGTTTTATTTGTCTCCTTATGATCCCATTCAGGAATTTTAACAAAAAAATATATTATTTCCAAAGCAGACTTTTAGAAAATCCCAATCAAGCAAATATTCCACGAAATGTATCAGTAACTACATTCGAAAACGTAAATATAACGCAAAATCGGTAGCTGTCATGATATTCTGGCCTCACACTATTCGCTTCGAAAACCATAGCTCGAATTTCAAAAGCCTTCGCCTTTATTAAGCTTTGGATCCTTTATCACAAATCCCCGACTACAAAACCAGAGTTAGACTGTTTTCACTGAACCCGCCGAGTAATCAGGCTGACTCTATGTCACGTTCAGTCGGTCGATCATTTACAATGCAGCAGTGAAACGCAATTTAGTTAAGCTGGTACAGATAGTAAATGCCAATGCTGCAACGTTTCCCATTGAACAAAGCAGGAACGTTTTCACTGAGGAAGTCGTTTTCAACGGTAATTTTCTACACAAAATGTTGTAACGTACTACTAGTATAATTATTTGTTAAGCAAGTATTACGTGAAATGTTACATATCTTGAACTAAAGTTTAGAAAAAGGAATCAGCGAATCTTAGTGTTGTTTTAAGGTAACACAATGGAATCAAGCAGTGTACTTAAAAAAAACTGATATATGTAAAAAGAAGTCGCTTTTCATCCGTCATGTCTTCATTTTCTCTGTGTAAGAAAATAAAGTAGGTAAGATTATTAGACAATTTTGATTACTTGATGACGAAAATAAAGAGACCCAGTCATCTGCACATTGAACAAAACATAAAAGTTTTCTTTATATTCAGGCAGGAATTAGGGCAATCTGAAGCTTTACGCATGATGGACATTTACGGCCTAGCTACAGCTCACAGCAACGGCGGCGGCGCTGTGGCAGCGATTTTTTATTTTCATTGTTCGCATAGTGCGGTACAGAAAACCACTACCACGCACGCTCGCCGCTATCAGAAGCTGCGGCCAGGTCCTTAGTGATCTCGAGTCCAATAGGATGCCGCAACAATAATCTAAACCGCTAAATTTTTTCAAGATATGACTGCATTCTGGAGCAATTCTACAAAACTGGTAGCATAGCTGTGTTAAAGCAGGAAAATGTTCACTAGTATCAATCTAAGCTTTTGAGGCGCGTCTTGTCTCTGAAGTTTGTTGTACGATGAAAAAAAAAACACTTAAACTTATTTTATATTTACTATCAAATTACGTAAACTTACATTGAAAAGTGCCAGTAGAGAACCAATAGTACCAACTCAGTTCCAAATGGCACAAGTTTCACATCGTCTCTAAGGTAATTATTTAGTTGACAAAGTTTTCTTACTTGTGAACACAAACTGCCATGCCGATACGAGTTTGAGTCTAGTTTGCGCCGCTATTTATTTGGTCATACAATACCATTCCGAAAGCGAACGCAACTTTGATTGTTGTTTATAATATTGAATGTTACACAATGCATTATGAATCTCTCATGTACAGTCAAACATACTTATACATTCACGTTACAAACATACGAGATACGGGCAACGTTAAGGTTAACATGTGTAGTCTAACTAATGTGCTGTCGTATGTACGAATTACACTAAATATTAATATAGTGATTTAGATTTCTAGATAAAGCGGTGATCTGGGATTTTAATAAAAAATGAATTGGTTATCCACTAAAAGAAAGGGCAATTAACAAAAAAACGATCCTAAAATATCAAATAACAATCATTATCTCGACTTTGCCGCTGGATTTACTACGTAATTACCATAAAACTTGAAAGTGATAAATCATTTGTAAAACCCTAAAAAATGCAAGCTCGTCAAAAGCCTTAAACGATTTCGGATGGTTTCTTCCTAGCTTAGCAAGAAATCTAGACCTCCCTTAATACCGAGCATCAATTTCCAGCGTGACATTGCAAAAATGAGGAAACATCTTTATTGTGTCGGTGTTATACTTGTGTTATGCCTAAATTAATTGAGATATTCACAGGAAAACTAGACTGTATATACAATGCTACAACCAAGTCCTCTATGGGTTCGTCCATAGAGGACTTGCTTTAACAAAAAAACAAAAAAAACCTGTTTAGGAAGAACCTCTTTCTTCCTCTCAGCATTTATAATACCCACACGTATTTGGTTACGTTTAAAAAACCTTTATTTCTACGTTTTTTAGCCGCAAAGTGAAGACACTGCATAGGTAAGAATATAAAGATTGGTTTGGAATGTTTCAGTTCAAACTCAAATCCTATTGCTATCTTGTTGTTCGTAATAGTAATCCAATCGCACAGAAAATCGAATAATGCTTATGAAAAATATTAATAACATTAAATATTTCTGGAAATAAGAAAACGAATAGCCACTTTAATCATATTTGACATCAAAAGCATAATTTCAGAAATACATTCCAATCTCCGCTTTCAATTTATAAGAGAAATTAAGACGAACGTGACCGCCTGGGGGAATTTCTTCAATTTACTTCCTTCGACGACTGAAATTGCCTCTGAACATCATTAGGAATAAACTTATACCAATAGATGATTAATATTCCAGACCAAAACTCCGCAAGAAATAGCAATACTTTCTGTAATCATTTCGTAAAGGAAACAAGAGTATTTGGGGAGATTTTCTGGGAATTCCCAGAAGTGGAATTGATTACAATGTTTTGATTGTATACCGCTCACTGGGACGCAACTCGGTATTAGAATATTTTTATGATATAAAAACAATTATTTTATTACTCGTATTGTCTTAAAAATAAGAAAGTTAGTAACGCTTGTTGTACAATTGGATTGTATACCGCTCACTGGGACGCACCTCGGTATTAGAATATTTTTTTAAGATACAAAAACAATTATTTTAGTACTCGTATTGTCTTAAAAATAAGAAAGTTAGTAACGCTTGTTGTACAATTGGATTGTATACCGTTCACTGGGACGCATCTCGGTATTAGAATTTTTTTTTTAAGATACAAAAACATTTATTTTATTATTATTTTATTACTTGTATTGTTTTAAAAATCAGAAATTTAGTTTAGTTTAAAAAAGCTTTAAGAAAAATAGTTATACTAAATAGATGTCCTTGTTTTTTTCTTTTTTTTTTCTTTGTTTAGCATCAGAAACTCTGTAATTTGTCTACTTAGTGGCAACGAGTATACATACTTAAACAGTAAAGTTGGAAAAACTCGAAACGAGTAGACAAGGAGAGCTAGAGACAGACGCTTTCCACGAAAAATAAGACACGCACGGAAAGCTATATGTAGTTTTGATACACAGAGTGGTTTTTGTCGCCTCAAATTTGAAAACGACAATAAAACACACAGATCCTAAACCCAAATACAAGCAGGGCAATAGCTCATCCCCAAACTTAAAGTCAGTGTAATACTGTGTTTTTGCGGCCACTGGACTGCCACTGCTTAGCGGTTAAGTCAACAAACTCCCAACAACACATTTAATCCTCCCGAACTACTAACAAGGACATCTCCAATTAAAACTTTCACCAAACTGAAGGAACTGAGTAAAAAACTTATTCCCAATTTATGTCGGCTAGTCCGGTAAAACCACGGAGTAAAAACTTATTGAAGACTCCGTGCAACTTCCTGCTGCACGTTTTATGATTACTAGGATTACTTCCTCGCTCAGTCATGTCGGAGTCTGAACTAGTACAGAAATGAGTTTTATTGTCTGTTTCGATCTGAAGCACGAACGTATTTAATTTCATAATTTGATACGGATAACAGATTTTCCTGTCAAGCCCCGCGCTCACCGCGATGAACAGCGCCCAAAGACATAAAAATAAGTTAAATACCACGGCGCCTCTTTCAATTTGAAATGCCTGAAAATTGCCACGTATTCTATTTGGTCGGTTTAAACCTCATTCGAAAGAAATTTTTATAAGGTAACAAAGTGTGTTTAAGAATTAACCTAAATCCTTTAATTTAAGAGCGTACTAATTAGATACGGCTTGACAAAATAGCTGTGCTTTGGAGGATAGTTAGCGAAATTCTAGGACGTGAATCTACTCATTCAACTGAACATCATCTTTTAATTAATTGATTCACATCAAATCCTTAATAGTCACCCAATAAGGTGACTATAAATTAGTTAACGAAACTTTAGGGGGTGATTCTCCCCTGTAACCCATCCCACGCTTGTTTACGGCGTGTGCGATACATATCTTGAACACACGGGTGTTCAAGAAGTGCGCAAAACTAAACAAGTTTCCCCATAGAAACTACATAAAAATATTTTTAAAATACGAGTATGTATTTCACTTTTCATTAGTATGAAAAGCTGATCGCACAAGTTGATGGATAGGCAAAAGTTTTTATCATGTTTCGAAGGAACATATCCTAGAATGACTCACATCCTTCATTTTCGTTGACTAATTTAAAGTAGATACAGGTTCTAATAATTTATTTATTTGTAAAAAAAACAATTAAAAACAATAAATTGCAGGATTATGTTATCCTAAACGACCACTTTATTCGATGACTTTTTTTAAATTGTTAGATTTGACTTTCGTGCTAAAAATACTATCTGAATTTACCACTCTAAAAGATTATAGCTCTATGGACAGCGCATGGGGGCGGCCCATACACAGAAAAATAAGTGGGCAGCCCCTAGATTCAAATTATTTTTATTCGTAAAAACGTGAAAAGTCGTAGAATAAAGGTTGTTGTTTATGATGTAAGCGTTCTAGTCCTGCGAGGTTACTGGGCCCCGAATCTGTAACTGAAGTTGTGTGTCGATGGAATTGTCGCCATTTTATCCGTTCTGGTGGCGAAATTAAGAACTATCCAAATTTCATACATGTAATGACGGCTGCTTTGACTAGTGGCGCCACTGCCAACTGAATTTTCAGTTGCTAGGTAGTTTGCAACTTCACGTACGGTTGGCGGTGGCGCTGCTGGTCGAGGGGTTATCAGCAAGTGTATGAAAATTAAACAGTTCTCAAATTCGCCACCTGAATAGATTAAATGGCCTCCATTCCATCGACACATAACTTAAGTTACAGAATCGAGGCCCTGTTGTTTTACAAATAACTCCGTCTGTGAGTAGGTATGTGAAGGAACGTAGAGATTACAAGAATCGCTATGGATACACATGATGTTCAGCAGAATGTCAGCTATGTGCAAAAAATATGATTAGGTGCAAAAAGATTTACAGGCACTGTAAGAGGCTTGTATTTGTATTTACACAAGTATCAATCCGCTTGAGAAGTTACGGAAAAGCCTTCTTACCTTCGTCGATGATGTAAGGGGATTCGCTAAGGTAGCCGAGCTGAAGGCTTAGCGCTAAGTAGCCACCGACCTAAAGAACTACTTAGTACATATCGGCCAAATGAAACTCAGACTCGTGCATTTGAGAGTTCCGTCCTAACGACATTTATAAAGTAAGTAACACCGCCTTGCGCTTTTCTCGCGAATCTTTTTTGAGATAAATACACACACACTCAAATACACAAATATTGATTGTGAATTTTATGAGGTCGTCTACCAAAGATGAAATAGATTAGCCGCCACAAAGTCCTAAATATTTAATCATTTTATAACTGCCTATGTTTTTGTCATAAGATTTTTGTTTTTAAGGAAGACTGTCTCATACTGTATTAACGTCACAGCAAGGTTTTTTCGTCTAAGAATATTTAGTGTGGGTAAACCACCTTATTTCCTTTGAAATTATTCGTCGTATGACATGGACTTAATATTATTTATTATGCGTCATTGCGGTATGGAAGAGACACGCTTTGGCAGGAACATTAAATAGTTGTTTAATGTATAATAGTGTTAGTGTATTGTGCAGTAAACTAACTTTAAACAGTGTAGTGATAGAAAAATTTAAGTGATATGGTGTATTCGCTACTTTTGGTTCTGACAAAGATCCCGCGGCAGTGCTTCTCGCCGCAAAAGTTTTCCCTAAACAAAACACTATCGGTTTACAATCAACGGGCCAGCTACGCGAAGGAAAATAAAACCGGCCAAGTGCGAGTCGGACTCTATAAAAACCATTATCTCTATGAAAGCACCTTTAAATATTTAATTTATTCTACTTTTTAGTATTTGTTGTTATAACAGCAACCGAAATACATCATCTGCGAAAATTTCAACTGTCTGACTATACAGTTCATGAGATACAGCCTGGTGACAGACGGATGGACGGACGGACAGCGGAGCCGTTTTTTCACTTTGAGTACGGAACCCTAAAAACTTAAGACAACGGCTGCATGGACATCTTTCCCGAAAGGGATAAATGAAACAAACAAAAAAAAATATGGAAGAGACACGTGATAAACAAACAAGTAAACATTCCGTAAAATAACTTTACTCTAAAATTTGTATTTTTATCACCCCTTATATATTATGTTGTATTACTTATAACTCTTAAACGGCCGTACCAATTTTGATCAAAAATAATCTCGATTACGTCAGCTTTCAAACAAAATCGGTCCATTCGTTTAGAAGCTACGACGCCACAGACAGAAGCACAACTACACACGTTAAACATTATAACTCTTTTTTTGTCGGGGGTTAAAAACAAAATGCACAAAACGTCATATTCAATTCAACTCACATCTCTTACGACATGAAAATCCTAGGATTCTCACCATGTTCTACAACTTTGGACGCTTGAAATCCCGCCTGCATTACCAGCCTGATCCGAAGTCACTGCTGATGCTACTCGTATTTGTACTGACAAATGCACGTTAAGCTTTACTCTGGCGGAATTTTCGTTTTCACTTGTTTGTTTGGTCTTTTTTTGTTTCAAACAACACCCCTTATAATTCTTTACCTTTCGAAGGTCTTTTCGAAGGGAAGACTGCTTTCTTAATTTTTAAGGTGACTTTATATATTAGATTTTTTTATGACAGACGCTGCGTGACTTTAACCCCATCATGGGTAGGGAAAATATTATAAAATAAACACGCAATACCTTACTGTGAGCCTTATTGTGTAAGTGTAATAGGTGATCGTGATTAAGATTTATACCACCCTATGTTATACCACCATATGTATAAACCGTATGATAAAACAGAAATAATACAAAAAGGGGGGGTAAAGAAAACACAGAATCTGCCAGCTCCCAACTCTTTTAAGGCATAATTTAGAAGCCACATAAAGAGCTAACCTACCCGTATTTGTTTGTACTGTCGTAAGTTACACCGTAGGTAGGTACTTTGTTGAACCCACATCGGTTTTCGCCGTCACAACAATGTTTAAAAAACTTCGCGGGACGCTGGCGAAATGAGAATTTCAAACAGTTGGGGTTTAAGAGATTAAGTGCAGTGCACAGTTTATATAATGCAATTTAGTTTACAGTTACGGGTGTGATTTAAATTGTCATTTAAATCCTGCATTATCCTAGTCATTTGTTAGTTTTAACCCTTGACTAAAACAGTTTTTAAATCAACTAGCACAACGTTGAAACACCGCGGTAAAATAAAAAATAAAATCTAAATGACAACGCCAGAGGGCGAACAAACCTTTGCGCGGTGCCCTCGAGTAATCAAAGTGAAGTTTCACTGTCGTCATCGGAGTGGCTTGACAAGCGATATAGTTATATGTCTAATCGTACCTCGTTTATTTATTGTGCAGTTATCATTACTTACTTATTCATCGAGAGTTCACCTACCTCAACAGAGCTGGAATTGCACTTGATAATTATTGTAATAAAAACATTAATAATTTAAAGAGTTACTAAAATCTGTCTAAGCCGCAAAAGGTTCCTTTCCGAATTCCCCTGTTATCTTATTTCTATGTCTATGCAACCGTCGCGCGAACTCCACGTGGCATATTTAAATGAAGTCGTCGACTGTCGGGGCTTTTACTGGATTGCAGATTCTAAGGATTGTTTTAATCCTGCTGTTCGGCACTGAAGGAAAATGGTTTAGGGATTTCTTTAAAGGTTAAATATAAAGGAGCTCTGTAAGTGTTATCCTTTGTAGCCGTTCTTTTACGCTTACAGGCTGCTCATTTATAACGTACAGCTTCGTATGTTACGTAAAGTGGGCCATTGTGATGATTCTTCTTAAAAAACGCTACAAAAAATTATTTGTTTTGAAACTGTATTGTTTTTCTTGGAAAAATGAAAAGAGAATATTGAAATGTTTATCCAGACTTCAAACAATTCTCCCTGATAATAAGTTCCATATGCTAATACAACTGTTCTGGCAATTTATTCATCAGATTATTTATTGAAACTTCTTGCGAGTAAGTATAAAACCCACAAAAATATGCACCAATGAATTGGTGCTCATAAATAACTGCTTATTTTATTGTTTGTTGAGACAGTTTGAAACATGACGACGCCCAGCCATATCGTAAGTAAGACAAAGGCATCCCTTGGCATGAAGCCAGATGTCAAGAAAAGGAGCCTAAGCGAATTGTCATCAATAAAAGTTATCGGGCGACGGTGGCGGCAGCGGGAGGTCGAATTTCCCTACTTCGCATCTTTCATAACTTATAGTGTATTTCTTTGTCGACAAATTCTCTTGGAAAATCCAGAAATTCGGGTAAAAATTCCAACTTAGTTGAAGGGAAATAAAACATTTAAGATTGTGACTGTGTCAAGGATGAACGCTCTAATGCAAAGCAACTGCTCGCTACGACTACGTGGCTCGAAAACGTAACAACTTTACTCTGAAAATAAGAATAGCTTTCCTAGATTTTAAACTTGTACCCGCTCAAAAGAAGTTATTTTATTTTTTCATCTAACTTTGAAAAAACTTTCGTCGGCCCCTCATGAATATTTTGTCCCGGCGATTAAATGATTCCTCTGAAATCCCAAGTTCTACCATCCCGAGAGAGAGAAACAAGAAAGACCCAAATTACTATAGTTTGAGGCAAAGGGGCCGACCATCAATAAAACTTATCGGGGCTGTTTGCCTACGACCTTTCCTGTGACAATTTTGCCCGAGGCCCTCATGAAATACATAAACTTTCGTGCCCATTTCGTACCCGTCAGTAATAACACCATATATTTTTTTATTAAAGTGTTTTATCCGCTATTATTCAAAATAGTCTACTTAAAATATAATAATTGGCTACCTATTCATTTTTTTTCCTAGCAGGTAATGAAAGTAGTATTTTCTAATGAGATAAAAATTATAGCTACCGAGCAAAACATTTTTCTCGGAAAATTATCACAATATTTCTTTATCACTATTCCGATTGAAAGATCAGAGAGGAAGGCGAATAATTCGATAAAACGTCAGCAATCAAACGCGATCATGCATGTAGGCGTAGTGATAGACATGTGAGCGTAATATAGGGAATTGGTTATTGACGGGATATGTTCGGTATGTGTTCTGGGAAATTTCTGTTAGGCCGGAGAGAAGGAAGGTCGAAAGCCGGGCAGCGACGCGTGCTAGCCTGTGATCCGGAAAAGGTCCCCCAGGACGCCTGAGCCGCCTGATCCTTTGACTTAACACGACCGGCATACCGCAACTACCACAGATGTTACTCGTAAATAGGTTTTACTTACCACATCTTTCTTTTCTTTTCTAGCTAGTCCATTTTTACTCCCAGCATGGCAGTTCTGTTGGTTGTAATATCACTCAGTTTTGTAGAAGTTTGATGAAACGGAAACTAATTAACCATCATGATCCTTATCTATAGCAATAATTTAATGTTTTCATTAACTACTCGTATACTCATAACTTCCTGCTGTACAAAATCTTCAATACCCGGCCCAAACACTTCGATCTAAAAACTGCTCAAAGGTCCTTATTCTAAAACTTCAATTTAATACACGATCATCAAAACCAAAATTAATTTCTATTTAACAATCTGAGTTAACAATCTAAGACAAACAAACAAATAGTAAACTTAAGGCAAACTGCCTTGTCGAGGAATTTATCGGAGGAGAATGTTTATTCGCTCGAATACAAATGTATTGAAATCCGTCGTCACTGTCTTGTTTTGGTACAAAATGTGTTTATGTTGAGGAATACATTATGACGTAACTGTTGCTTAGATTGCGTGATTTGAGTGAATGAATAATTCAAAGTGCACTCTCTTTTAGTGAGTTGGTAATCAATTAATTGAATTTTACACGTGGTTCAGCTAGAGACAAAAAAGAGACAAGAGGGTGTAATCTTGTCTCTTTTTTTCCTAGTGTATGTAGGTAAAGTTAAGTGTGTGGTGAACTTGACTATTTTCAAACTACCAATTGACTTCCTTTCCCAAATGCCTTCTTTCTCTTAGACTTTTAGATATTTTATGATTTTTTTCCAATCCCATACGACACGTAACTTGGACAATTAATAAACATACCATATTAATCCTCCAAAGAGCCACTTCATTGACGGTAAAGTTGTATACATACTCGTACCTAAAACACATTGTACGTAACTTTGAAACAAAACATAAATCCCGGCAAATGTTTAAACAACTTCGTGGATACTGTGAAAATGAGATTCCACTTAGCTTTAAAAAGGTTTTTGTAGCAAAACCAGCTTAAAGCTTCTTTGCGAAGAGACATAATGAAGAGAGAGTAATGAAAGCGCGTCCCATCAATCAATCGGGTTTCAGGATCCTCACACTAACAGTATTGCCACTTTGCCTAAAAGACCCTTTGAAAAAAAACATAGATTTAATAGCACGCTTTATCCCTTACCAACTTGAGTTTTATTGATCAGACATTTCTATGTAATTAAAAGTGAATCAAACGAACTCGAAGAAAGAAAACGAGTTGAGAAATATTTACTTTCATATCTCATACTTCATTACTTTGAAAGCCATATAATACTTATACTCATAATTTAATCATTATACAACTGTTTGTATATACGCGATTAAATAAGAAAACTACCGAACGGATTTTCGTATATTTTCGTAATAGACGAGAGATCTCTTTAATGTTTTGTGTTTACTGGTTGAAATATGAGAAAAGACCGCTGAGAAGCCGAGGTGACTTTTACAAACAATGTTTTATTTTAATAAAAGATCATGTTTTGATACATACATGTATCATAATAATCCCTAACAGGGTAGGCAGGGAACCACTAGACGCCAGATGATGCACGTTTGTCACAAATTGTGAGGGTTTTCAGATGGAACAAGTTGCATAATGGTAGGAGGTGGTCAGCCTTTCGCCCCTTATACAGTAAAACCCTCGCATCCCTCTTACAAATTTTACTGTAAACCTGGGAAGAGTAGGTAGCCGGCCATTCCAAGTTTTTCTTTCACTCCCAGTCCAGCCTGGAAGGAATGATGTTTTGATGATGTTATAAAGTTATTTATTTATGTAATAACAATACGCACTGCTTTACTAAAATTAAATGTCCTTATAAAACATCAACATCGTACTGTGCAAAGCGAAAATTGCTTCTCATTGTCAAAAAGTACCTGTAACTAGGTCCTTTATGGTGATAAAATATTTCTTAATATTAAAAATATTAACCTGAAGTTAAAAAATACGAAAAATAGAGGTCTTAAAAAGCAATTAAATTTCTCCTTCATAATTGCCGTCGACTGCAATGAAAGCGATATTGAAAAAGTTTCAATAATTGCGCGGCCAATCCCGGCCAATGGGAACGTGCATTGCCCTCATCCCAGGGGATTGTATGACCTGTTTTTTATGGCAAATCCAAAGAGAAAATGGCCGTGGGAATACCGGTTTGTAGCAATATGATTCTTGCTATTTCAAAAGTAATATTCATTTTGATTGCTTATAGTTGTGTATGTTGAATCCATTTGAATTTTAATCTATATAAGATGCATTTTTGCATCCATATTCTAGTTTGTACTAGTTTATTAATTAGATGCGATAAATCACCAAATTATGGCATCTTAAAAATTTGAAAAATCACACTAAGAGATTTTCAGTCATACTGAACGAATCATTAAAGAGACGGTGTGTTTTACGGTACTGAGGTCTACATTCTGAACATGTGTATTGTGTAACTACTATATAATTTTCCTTAATATCATAAATGTGAAAATTCAGATGTTTGGATGGATGTTTGTTACTCAATCACGCTAGAACGGCTGAACGGATATGTATGAAATTTGGCACATAGATAGATTTTATAGTCTGGAATAGCACATACATACGATACTTTTAATCCTAAAAAAATGTATGGTTCCATTGGAATACAAAAGTTGTGGTCCACGCGTGCAAAACCGCTGGCATTCGCTGTTATAGAATATAATATGTATGTTCATCAAATTATTTCTAAATTTTATATTGACTGTGACGGCAAATGATCCTACAGGCGTAGATACGTGTGTATATCAGTATGTGTGTGCAAACGCTCTCTCAAACATTATACCTACTTTCCGTTTTAATATGACCTTTAACCTAATGGCAAAACAAGATTACCTGCTCGTGTGTTAAAATAAAACACATGTTCACACACATTCGCAAATAGCCGAGAAAAGGTCACACTTCACCCTCTGGCATTTTAAGTACGATATGATGAGGAGGGAATAATCAAGCTAGATAGAAGTAGTGTCGGTTACTGTTCGGAATCGATCAATGAGGTTAAGTAGCATACACGAGGCAGAGGATCTTGATAGGTGGCCATAATATCAATCCTTGATGAGCGCGTTTATTAAACCGTTTATCACGGCTGTTGTCGATTAACAACGGTCGTTAACTAACTCAGACGCCATTTGGCAGCGGTTTGGAAATTCTAAAACTAAATTATTTCTTCACGATAACAGTAAATTAAAACAAATACAAATTTGTAGAAAGATAAGAGTAAATTAAAACAATTTAGAAGCACACTATATTTTGCGTTACAACTTTAATTCGTCCATTTTCCACAAGAGATTTCTATGTTAACATTTCAATCATTTTCAATTTGGCTTCAATCATTTTGCTCATGTTTGCTCCATTTACAACAGGATTCATCAATGATTTTAACATTCAGAACGCAGCTCGCTCGAACAATGAATGTATCTGTATGTACGTTACACAAATATGTACTCGCACCGACTTTTTGTGTGTACCGCGAGCGCTTCATTACGTAAGCTGAAGTTTTCGGGTTTTCCCTTTATGACCTGAGTAATTTTTTACCTGTCTTGTGTAATGTTATGGGAATTTTTAGTGCTAGGCTCCCAGTAGCAAACATTAGTCTGCATTCTAGTGAAGCTTCGCGTTTGTCACATTCATGTTTCAATGGACATTTTTACCTGTGGTTTATAGTGACCTTTTGTGTTTTTGATACTTTCACAGTGTACGTGAGGTACTACTATTTATAATATGCGCTCTATGAATCTGCAAGTAAATATTTTGGCACATACTTCTTCTCATTGGTAACTCAAAAATTTTACTAAAGCGATTTTATATTATATACGCGCAGCTCTAGTCTGTGTCGAAAAACCTCTAATAGTGTTATCATTCTATCCTCGCCCAATTTCCCCAAAATAAGCTGAGCTTGTAACCTCCCACATCATTTGGTAGAGCGCTAGTCTAAAGTTACGGCCTGCTTCTCGAGAAAAGATAGGTTATGTTATAGACGATTTTACCTTGCAGAATACACCAATTTTCTTACGTTAGGCTAGCTCCTAGTTATGAATAATATTTAAAACAATACTTTATTGAAGTTTTGCTAATTACTTCTTATTAATTAGGTATATAAGTGACGTTCTCTCGATTTTTTTTTAAATTTTAGGCGACTTTAAATTAGTAAGTGAAACAATGAGGATATGAATCTGCTCATGAAACTGAACAACTTGAGAATTTCGTTCTTGAGGTTCTTTGAGGAAATTTGTTTAATTTCGTGAGGAGAATCACCCAATACAGTTTCACTGACTAATTTAAAATCATCTCGTATAATGTTAATAAAGTTCATATATCAACTTTTCTTTTTTGGTAGACCTAAATGAGAATTTATAATATATTTTCTCCGCAGCAAAAAAAGAGGAAAGGAAAAGTTTAGAATTTTGTAGAGTGCCAACGTAAAAATATGTGTATTGCAATGAAAATTAATGTTATTTGTAGTTAACACAAACGACCAGTAAACATATAAATTTTGTAAATATAGCAGTGAATCCTCCACCAGGCTACATGCAGTATAATAATGGTTTTATGTAATAATGTAGCTTACTAGCGGCAAACAACGTAGCCATATTTGTATATTATACAAACACTTACTAATTTAGGATGTGCTTCGTGTATATATCAAGGTTACAAGGACTGGAAGGCTTTCAGTGCAGTATATATCGTACTAGATTTCCGCACGGGACTTCGTTCTCGTGGGAATTTGGTAACATTATGTAGCTTATGTTATGTTAGTGAGAAATAATGTAGCATTCTAATGGTGAATGACTTTTTAAAACCGGTCCAGTAGTTTTTAAGTTTTTTCGTAACAAACATACATAAATACAAATCTTTCCTCTTTATAATATTATTGTAGATATCTTTAAATGTATACGATAGAGTATAACTATATTTTTTCATTGTTTTAGGAGACACCGATGAACATGGACTACCTAAAGAAAAGGACAACATATGTGACACGAACCTCTACCTCTATCATGTAAGTTTTGTGCTGTTTTACAAAAGTTAATATTTTAACATGTTAGTAGCTGATGCCCGCAACTTTGTTTGCGTGTTAATTTTTTCTTTTGAACAGATTACAAAAGTTTTTTCCCGCTAACTCCCGTTCCCGTGGGAATTTTGCAATATCCTGTTGCAACTAAGCTTTAAGTTTACTAAGGTACCTGCATGCCAAATTTCAAGCGTCTAACGTAAGCGGTTTAGATTTTTCATACAAAAGGATTTTCCCGCTAATTCCCGTCCCCGTGGGAATTTCGGGAATTCCTTTCTTAGTGCACCTCTACGGTACCTAAGCTACGTCCCTTCCAAATTTCAAGTGCCTACGTTAAGCCGTTTAGGCTGTGCGTTGATATGTCAGTCAGTCAGTCAGTTTCTCCTTTTATATATTTAGATTATAGAAGGTTAAGGATGTAAAGAGACTGTATACATCTCGTTCTCAACCTTCTTCATCAATCCCAGATTTGCTCGCCTTGCTCGCATGTCTATTTTACATTCAAACATATCTGCATTGTAACCTTCATTCCGTTTCAGTCTGCGCCTGAGCTTGGAGCTCCAGACCCTTTACATATTTTGTTTTTGTAGCCAAACTTTAATAGTCATCTTATACTTCTTATATGTTTTAAAATCAACCTATTTATTAAATGTTCTGTCAGGACTCAGTGTTTATTTGCTGAAGAACCCCATCGTCCGTCGAAAGGTTATCGTGTACACTCGTCGTTTACGGCTCTATTGAAAAATCACCCATCCGGAATGTAAAGTAAAGAGCTCAACTTTCAAGTTGCCACTTATGTGTGTTCTATGCTATTATGGTAAGAACTTTCAAAAAAAACCTTGTCACTTGATGCGCTCGCTCGCATGTGGCGAATAAAAAATATACACTTTTGTTTTGATTTAAATGTTATGTGACATTTTCCATGAAAGTTAATTTTTTATTTAAAATTAAAAATTAAAAATATCCTTCTATGGATTTACCTAATAAACAATGGTCCCACATTAGGCCGCGTCCCTGTGATAAAGTCTAGCTACGCAAATGAAATGAATCCTTCTCTCTACTAAAATTATAATTACAAAAGTTTGTGAGGGTACATGGATGAATGGATGATCATTACTCTTTCGCGCAAAAACTGTAGACGGTTTTCGATAAAAATTTGCAGTAATAATGCTAAGACATCAGAATAATACGTAAGCTACATAATTTTCCCAAGTTCCCATGGGAACAAAGTCCCGGACAGAAAGCTAGTACCTTAATAAGTGCCGATTATATTTTCTTACATAATTTATTCTTCTAACGCAACCATTCGCAATCATAAATTAATACCCCACTGATCGTCTTAAATCCCCAGCAAAAAAGGTAAGATAAATTCCGAACGGCACCGTAATTGTACCAGTGTTCGGGATTACCCGGTATTGCCGGAATTACGTCCTGCTACGGGTATTATGGGCATCGCTAGTTGTACTGTTAATTGCTAAAACAAATGCATCGACTGCTGTCGCGGCGGAATTATGATGTAGAATTACTCAAGTTATGCGCTGCGTTTTGAATTATTTTTGCAAAATTTAATTACTTGTAATAATAATTGATAGCCCAGTTGGTAATGAGCCAGACTTGTCGGAAGGTTGCGAGTTCAAATTCTGGTGCGGGCCTGTACCACTAAATTCGTCTTTTCGGATTTATGTACAGATTTCTAATTATCACTTGCTCAACGATGAAGGAAAACATCGTGATGAAACCCGCCCGTCCAAGAAAATTCATTTTCGAAAGACGAGTGGTCCACCAACCCGCATTGGGCTAGCGAGGTGGATTATGGCCTAAATCCCCTTCGTCTTTCGAAGGGAGGCCCGTGCCCCTCGGTGGGGACGTATATAGGCTGGTAAAAAAAAATACTTGTAATAATAATTGAGACAAATGGCAAAAATAACGGGTTCTTCAACGATATTTGTTTTAAATGAGTTTCCGATATTTTGACGCTGTTGCAAGTACCATTTCAGAACCACTTGACGCCCTATACATGAAGCACATCACTTTTTAAATACTTAGATGACAGTTGAGTATAACCTCCAAAAGGAATTTTAAAGTTACTATTTTCCTTAAAAATGGTTTATTTTACAAAAAGCACTTTATTTAATTATTTTCGTTACCAAGAATAGAAGAGAAAACCTTCGATATTGAGTACAATGTTACTATGAAAAAATACAGTACATAAATGACAAAAACCGCATAAAACCTTAAGCACAAGCTATTACTTTAGTTGCAACAGACAGTGTAAGATTTAATGTTGCCCGGGTTTACTGTTGTTTCTACTTACTTAAGTATAGTCGCGACGCTTGTAAATTCCCATTAAACATGTTTATTCTTATTTCACTTCGATGCACTATACCCGTTAGTGAAATCTCACCGCTGGGACAGATATTTCCAAAATGACATGCTTTATCTATTGCATTTGGATAGTATGGTACTCCGATAAATTCTGCTACAAAATTATAACAATATTAACAGTCCATATAGCACAATGAGGCAGGCTATAAGGTGTTAAGTAATTAAAAAGTGTCAAGGGTAAATAATATAAAATATCTTCATTTGCTCACACACACAGTGAAAGCAAAAGATACAGAGAGAGCTGAAAGAGCATTATTTATCTATCTAAGTATTATCCATATATTGTATGTATGTATATATTACAGATATTTTATATATGTAGGTATATATTATTTATTTATTTAGCTAATTGTATGTGCTTATATATTTATTAATTATTATGTTTGTATTATAAATTTAATATCTCACTTTATCTTGGTACACCCTTGCCCACTTCAACTGCCTCTCCCTCTCACATAGGTTAGCTAGAAGAAAACTCATTGCTTGAGTTAAGCTCGCCGTTGTACATGTCCTTTCTTTGTGTAATTTTTTATAAATATTTGTGTGTACAATAAAGAATAAAGAGAAAACAATAGGGAAAACTGAAAAACGTAACAAGATATGTACAAAAAGTGGCCTTACTGCTAGTAGCCATCTAAACTGTTTTCCGATATACCATTAAATACGGTCAAGTCTAAAATATGGAAAAGAAGAATAAGGTAAGAGATATTTACCAATAATCTCAAGTTTCAAAATGGGTCTGTAAGATTGAGTTGGATCATAAATTTCAAGAGGGTCCCGGTTAAATAAACTATTTCCGGGTCGACGGTACGGTCGGAAGCACATCAACTTACTCTAAGGTGTATTTCGTTGAATAATTTGTTGTCTTAAGTAAGATAAAGTATTTTGGTCGAGTTCACTTTAAGTCGTTTTTAGACATTTTTAAATGTTTTTAAACATTTTAAAATAGGTCAATGGTTTTAATTTGTTTAAAATCCTTGAATAATCGATAAATGTCGGGGGTAACACAATTTTTTTTAAGTTATTATATTAGTGTCTTTGTTTAAGTTCTTTGTTCTTTATAAAATTAGCCTTTATAATATTTTTAGTAGGGCCATAAATGGGCTGATAAAAAAAAACAACGGGTTGCACTCCGGGAGTGCCGGGAGAAGTGAACACTTGAACAATAACGTTGTGCATTAATATATTTTTTTTTATGCTGACTCCGGATGACATCTTGACTTTTGCAGTTCTAATTTCCTATATTTACTAAACGTCACGTGACCCTGACGCAAGTTTAACATTTTTTACTCATACTTCAAAGTGCAAAACGCCGCTAAAGAAGTTTTCACTTCAAAAAACTTAAAGTTAAAAAAATCCTTAAAACATAGAACGAAAAGCCTACACCAGACCCACAAACCGTGGAGAGTGCAGAGGTTGTATATTTAGTGAGGTACAAAGTACTTATTAATGTTTACTCGGCAAACAACTTGGGGCGTTAAGTCGCTTAAAATTATGCCTAAACTTTTGCAAAAATGTTTGTTTTATGTTTCCAATATCACTCTCGCTTTCAAAAAGGTTAAGCGTTTTTTTTATTGGAGTGGTTACATTTTATTAATTTTCCTGCTGAAGGAATAATAGCAGTTTTATTTTAATGATGAATAGAGTAAAATAAAAACTTATATTAAAGACCAACAGTGTAAAATTTCTTTCCAAAATCGATCACAACCAATAATATGGAACCCTTAAAAAACAAGCTCAGTCTAACCGTGCTATCAGTTTATTTTTAGCTAAGGTCTGTTGATTAAAATTTCATTTGTTCAATCATTTCGCATGGTAAACCAAAATAAGGTTGTTAAGGGCCAATTTGCAAGATAAACAATGAACAAGTACGTATTGGGATCTTTTTATTTACGCTCAAAGTCCTCAAAAGAGACCTATCGATGAGGCGTAGCGGTCTCGTAGCTCTCGTAGCACTCGTAGGCGTTCGTAGCTCGTTACCCAGCGAAGTGTTACACTACAATTTCTTGCACTACCGAGTTTATTTTCGACTGTTGCTTTGGAATTTAAACCTATTTAAAATAAGTTTTATTAAATTAAATAAAAACGACTAAGTACTTCATTATTAGTGCAAAATTATTCAAGATTACGAATAATGGGCTATTAAAATTGAAATTTATTTAGGTAAACTGCCCTGTGTTGTATCATTAATTCGTATAAATAACCGATTCGATTTACCGTAACTTCAAGATAAAAGGGTAATTTACCTTACTAAATAACAACCGCGTTCGGGCAAATATATTTCGAAAGTTTGTTAACTTTTGTTTTTGAATTTATCATTACGTTTTGGTATACCGAATTAAGGTACTTACATAATAACTATCTGCAGCCAAGCACAATTTTCTCGCCGTGAAAAGTGCCGCGGTCAAATGTCAAAAAAGTGTCGAAATGACAACGCCAAGCGAGAAAGTCTTTGCGCAGTGCTCCCGCGCAATCAAAGTGAAGTTTCACCGTCTAAGTGGCGTAACGCACGAGTTGGTCGCGCGCCATGCCAGCTCTTCTGTTACCACTGACTAATAAAACGTGAAAAATCGTAATCGAAAAGAAATCTCAAAAACAAATTCACTGCCATCAGAAAAACAATAAATTGCGGCTTTCATGAAAAACGTGACTTCTTATATAAACGTTACTGGCAGGGTCAAATTAATTCGTTCCCTGAAAAGAATAATTAATTAATTTGGTTGTGGCGCGTCTGGCAACATTTTTGTGCAATATAATTTAAATTTTCCA
Source organism: Aproaerema taeniolella (assembly GCA_949987775.1). Classification (NCBI taxonomy): domain Eukaryota; kingdom Metazoa; phylum Arthropoda; class Insecta; order Lepidoptera; family Gelechiidae; genus Aproaerema; species Aproaerema taeniolella. Next base: position 16,344,884 of record OX465247.1, on the reverse strand, counting down.
AACGCGTATTTACATAAGCCTCTCACGTCTACGGCTCTCCACGGACTGAAATATATTAGTCTTAATAAAAAAGGCGAATGTTTTCCGTAAGTAGATAAAGGCACACCTGGTACGGAGCTGTGGAATAATCTAGAAGAGCAATCTCGTGTATTATTCACGCGCCATTTCCCAACACTCTACCCTGTTACTGTTACATTATGCGCTGCCGCCGCAATATGATCTCTGTGGTGTAATCATACTGACAAATTTAGTATACAACTATACTATACAGGGACAACATAGCAAAATTGATTTGATTTTCTGGTGGAATTGCCTTCTAAAATTGTTTCTCTTTTTTCTAATAATTTTAGCTTTGAAATTTAATTATTTATTCAAATACACTTCATTTAGCAAAAAACACAATCATAAAAACATAAAACACAATAATCAGCAATGTACATCGTATTCTCATAGCGGTGCGGGACGGAACCTTCGCGCGTGGGGCGCAGTTTTGTGGTACACTGCGTAGCGCTAAAGTAGACGAAATAACGAAAACTCCATAAATTGACATTTCCGGGGAAAAAAATTACTTGTGGCTGATCATAGTAATGAGTAGATTCCACCATTTCAGTATTTGCTAAGATGTCCCTAACTAGGGTCCTATTGGGAAAAGTGTGCCAAAATTGCGTCGAGCAATGCCACTTGGCATGGCTACTCTACAGGTCAATTTGAGCTGAAAAAGCCCGTTAGCCAACCTTGGTTCCGTGACAGGGGGGAGGGGGAGGGGGTTAAAGTACCGAACTCCCGGCGTTAAGAAAAAAAAATCTAGTGGTTGTAATTGAGGTACAAAGTCAAGTTTGGTGTCGTTTTCGGATAAATCGAAGATGGCCAATTCATTGGTCATCTCATTTTTGTATGTTTTCATAGAAAAAAAATAAAAAATGCATAAAACTCTGCATTCCAAGTGTTAAAAAAATATAAACAAACCCCAATATTTTCAGATTTTTATATGGAAGATGGTGAACAAAAAATACTCACTAAAGGCTCTTTAAATGTAGATTACAAAAACATTAACATTAAATAACTTATTACCTAATGGTAATGTAAAAAAAATAGAAAACTTATTGCGGTATTCAAATATCTCAATCCCGGCGCTCGGGAAAAAATATATCTAGTGGATTTTATTGAGGTAGAAAGTCAAATTTGGTGTCGTTTTCGGATAAATCGAAGACGACAAATTTATTGGCCATCTCATTTTTGTATGCTTCTATAGAAAAAAATAAAAATAGCTACAATTGTGCATTCCAAGTTAAAAAAAAAATCCCTTTATTATCAGATTTTTATATGGAAGATAGGAAAAAAAACTCAGTTAAAGCTCTTTAAATATAATTACAAAAACAAACCACACAATTATCTTTTTACCTATTATTAATGTAACAAAAATATATTATACTTAAGTACGACCATGTTCAGCGCCATAGTACGAAAAAAGCTAAAAATGCAATTAATCATTTGAATGTGTCGATTTACATATAATATAGGGTGAAATAGAAATAATTGCGACTTTTGAAAGGAAAAACTGAATAAGCGCCACAGGGCTAAATTTACAGGAAAACAGTTTAACTTTTGCTTAAAAAAATAGGTACATAAATTATTTATTCTTTCAAGTAATTTTTTTCCTTTCAATCGTCAATCTCCATCCTTCGAACCATGAACGTACTCATGAAAACAAATAATTTTCTTCAAAAATCAAAGCTGTGACGAATTTCCATTACCTGTTACATTGATAACACAGCAAAAATACCACCACTAAAGCAGAAAAAAAAAGAAATATTTTGACTTGTGTAAAACGGTGAGGATTTGAATGAAAAAGAAATATTTGCAGCTACCACCACACTTGCACAATTGAAATTCCTTTATGAAGGAGATTATGAGAGAGCAGACCCTGAAATTCAAAAATTCATCATCACTATGTATGATAGGTAAGGAATACAAAAAATATTTCATGACAAAAAAAATGAAATTTATATTAATTAATATTACTTTTGACAGGTCGTGCCCATCAGAGACGGTGAATGAATGTCGAAAGTATTTGTTCACAAAAAAGGACAGGCTAATTGAAAAACCTCCCACAGAAGCTGCTCTCAAAGAACATATATTAAGGGCAGTTTTTCAGGGCGTGCACGTTTGGGGGCAATGCCTTATAAAACAGCAAACCATACCTTGCCCTTCTGAATTTGGCTGGCAAAAAGAACCTGACAACGAAACTTAATTGCCACCTTGGACCCAAAACGCCATAGCTGCTCAGGCGTGCCTAGAACTTATAAGATGTAGGTGCGTTAAATCTTGCGGCACAAGATGTAACTGTTTTAAGCGGCAGTTGAAATGCACGGAATTGTGCAAACGTGGTGGTGGCTGCAAATAATTTTTTTCGTTCAAATCCTCACCGTTTTACACAGGTCAAAAAATTTCCTTTTTTTTATTGCTTTGTGTAAGAATCTGCTATAGTGGTATTTTTTCTGTGTTATCATTGTAACAGGTAATGGAAATTTGTCACAGCTTTGATTTTTGAAGAAAATATTTGTTTTCATGACTACGTTCATGGTTCGAAGGATGGAGATTGACGCTTGAAATGAAAAAAATGACTTGAAAGAATAAATAATTTATGTACCAATTTTTTTAAGCAAAAGTTAAACTGTTTTCCTGTAAATTTAGCCCTGTGGCGCTTAGTTAGTTTTTCCTTTCAAGAGTCGCAATTATTTCTATTTCACCCTATATTATATGTAAATCGACACATTCAAATGATTAATTGCATTTTTAGCTCTTTTCTTACTATGGCGCTGAACATGGTCGTACGTCGTACATAAGTATAATATATTTTTGTTACATTAATAATAGGTAAAAAGATAATTGTGTTGTTTGTTTTTGAAATTAAGTTTAAAGAGCTTTAACTGAGTTTTTTTTCCTATCTTCCATATAAAAATCTGATAATAAAGGGATTTTTTTATAGTTTTTTAAACTTGGAATGCACAATTGTAGCTATTTTTATTTTTTTCTATAGAAGCATACAAAAATGAGATGGCCAATAAATTTGTCGTCTTCGATTTATCCGAAAACGACACCAAATTTGACTTTCTACCTCAATAACATCCCCTAGATATATTTTTTCCCGAGCGCCGGGATTGAGATATTTGAATACCGCAATAAGTTTTCTATTTTTTTTACATTACCATTAGGTAATAAGTTATTTGATGTTAATGGTTTTGTAATCTACATTTAAAGAGCCATTAGTGAGTATTTTTTGTTCACCGTCTTCCATATAAAAATCTGAAAATGTTGGGGTTTGTTTATATTTTTTTAACACTTGGAATGCAGAGTTTTATGCATTTTTTATTTTTTTCTATGAAAACATACAAAAATGAGATGGCCAATGAATTGGCCATCTTTGATTTATCCGAAAACGACACCAAACTTGACTTTGTACTTCAATTACATCCACTAGATTTTTTTTTCTAAACGCCGGGAGTTCGGTACTTTAACCCCCTCCCCCTCCCCCCTGTCGCGGAGTCAAGGTTGGCTAACGGGTTTTGTCAGCTCAGTTTGACCTGTAGAATAGCCATGCCAAGTGGCATTGCTCGACGCAAAATTGGTCAGGTCTCCATACAACGATGCCCAATAGGACCCTAGCTATTACAACCTGCATACCAATCTGTGGGAATTTCACAAATGAAACTGTAGAATAACAAATATTCGATGAAATGTCAAAATCATTGTGTAAATCACCCGCTGCCTGCAGGCCAAGTACGATAGTGACAGCGCCGCGACAACACCGCGGTCCTATGTCAAAATGTCAACATTGACAACGCCATAGGGCGAGCAAGACTTTGCGCGGGACCCTCGCGCAATCAAAGTGAAGTTTCAGCGTGAGCCGAGCGCGAGTTTATCGTTATCGTGCTAGAGCTGCTGTTCAAAGATTTCTAATTCCATTAAATTTCGAATTATGAAAATAATTATTAACTTTACCTTTCGTTTACTTACTTATCATCTTTTAAAATTGCTTCCTGACTCTTAATACAACAACTAATAAAAAACAAATTAAATATTTAAAAGGATTAGTTTGTTTGGAAAAGTCACGTCCTAGAGAACTTAGTTTTCTACTCCGCACGAACATAGTACTTCAAAGTAAAAAACTAAGTATACAATAAATATTTAATTTATTCAACTTTTTAGTATTTCTTTTTATAGTAGCAACCAAAATACATCAACTGTGAAAATTTCAACTCATGAGATACAGCCTCGGACAGACTTATCTATAAAAACTAGCAAAAAAAATCACGTTTTTTGTATGGGAGCCTCCTCAAATATTTATTTTATTCTGAACTTTATTATTTGTTGTTATAGGACCAATAGAAATAAATCATTTCTGAAAATTTCAACTGTCTAACTATCACGGTTCATGAGATACAGCCTCGGACAGACTTTCTATAAAAAACGAGCAAAAAATCACGTTTTTTGTATGGGAGCCCCCTTAAATATTTATCTTATTCTGGTTTTTAGTATACCTTGTTATAGGGCCAATAGAAATACATCATCTGCGAATATTTCAACTGTCTAACTATCATGGTTCATGAGATACAGTCTAGTGACAGACGGACAGACGGACGGACAGCGGAGCCTTAGTAATAGGATCCCGTTTTTTTCCCTTTGGGTACGGAACCCTAAAAACTAAATCAAGCTACGAAAAAATGTATCCTTAATTTAAGACACAGGGGTCGTCTTTCACTGGTCCATCTGTACATTATTACGGCAACATCCGTCGATGGAGGTTTCACGCTTGACGGAATGTTACCCAAAAATTTCGTCGCAATTTGCCTTTCTAATGAACTATTTCTGACAAAAATGTCTCATTTTATTCATATTTTACTTGGAAAAGTTGAAAGGATCAGCGGGATTCCTAATTCAGATCTTTTATTTCGGGCAGATAAGGACGTAATGTTACTCAAATTTTTCAACTGTTGAGATCTTCAAGGAAGTACTTATAGTACTTGTACTAAGTAATTTACTTTGTAAATGAGCAATAACGTTTTTCTATGTAAAGTGATCAATTCTGAACCTTGGATACTACGGTGAAGTAACCGCCATTCATTTTTATCTTCTACCAAAGATTTGATCATACGACAAGACCTAAATTTGCTGCTTGATTTCCGTCTAGGTCTTCCCCTCCTCCGACAAAAAAGAGGGGTGCTATAAGTTTGACGTGTGTATGCCTGTGGCATCGTAGCTCCTAAAAGAATAGACCGATTTTGATTTGTTCTTTTTTTGTTTCTTTGAAAGCTGAATCGAGATGATTCTTAGCTAGTTATGATTAGAAGCGATGAATCGGGGGTGACACGATGTTCTTTTTTCCTTTTTAATGATTTTTTTTATGAAATGGTCGTGTAGAATTCGATGTCTTATCATTTTCCTATCAATTAACGAAAGTTATGGATGTGAATGAGCCCACGAATCTGAACACCTCTCCCCTAGAAAAATAGGTCAAACTATGAAAAAAAAATCACGTATCCATACAATTTGTGCTACTGGCTGATTGCTTTGATTGCCTTAATTTTTATTGAGAATTTTAAAGTTTCTTGGGGAAAGTTATTCAGTTTCATGGGGATTACTTTTTTTTTATAATATGACGGGTTAACTCTTGACCTCAATCTTGACCAAATCTTCTTAAATTTTCGCTAAACAGTTTAAAGTCACCCCAATATTCTGTGCTATTCATATGAAAGTTAATAATTTATCTATATAGTAAACTAGCTTTCCGCCCGTGGCTCCGCCCGCGTGGACTACAGGGTATATAATGCCCAACCGTGGGATAAAATGTAGCCTATGTCCTTTCCCTGGGTCTAATCAATATCTGTACCAAATTTGATCAAAATCGGATCAGTAGTTTAGGCGTGAAAGACGGACAGACAGACAGAGTTACTTTCGCATTTATAATATTAGAAATGGTTTTTTTTAATGAATGGCTGTCCGCATTGTTGCGATTCCGCTAAAATCACGTAACAAAGAGGATACACACTGGAGATTGCTGGTATAATTTATCTATATAGTAAACTAGCTTTCCGCCCGCGGCTCCGCCCGCTTGACTACAGGGTATATCATGCCCAAGTGTGGGATAAAATGTAGCCTATGTCCTTTCCCTGGGTCTAATCAAAATCTGTACCAAATTTCATCAAAATCGGATCAGTAGTTTGGGCGTGAAAGACGGACAGACAGACAGAGTTACTTTCGCATTTATAATATTATAAAGGATAATTGCTATGTTAATTAACCACAGGTAGATTACCTTAACCACATTCACTCAATATCGGATGCCACACTGGATGACTGAGCTCTAATTTGGGCCTTTAATCACCGAGTGGTGTTTGCTCAAAGTGTATATATGAAATTGTAGGCAGGCCCGCATCCGGAGCGGATATTAACTCAGCTTTGTCCCTCGGGATAAAAGATATGAGCTACTAGATACATTTACTGTAAAATAAATTTTCAATTAGGTAACTAAAGAACGTGACTTAAGATACGTTGAACGTTGAACAAACAAATATATTTGTAGAATAATATTGTGATACAAGTTGCAGCTCGCGATTGAAGTAAGCAATCGGTCGCTTGCTATTTCTAATTGGAAAACCAAATAAAATCCGCAAAGTAACCTTGAAGTTTACATTTTGCTATAATTCGAACTCAGTTCTGACGGGTTCTCTTCCCTGTTCGGTCTATTGAGTTTCCAACTTTCCTTCTGGCACTTTTTAACCTCTCTCTGGTCTTCAAAACCCTTATAATTCTCTGCGGTCCTCAAGCGCATCCGAGTCTGCTGACAGTTTACCAATATTTTCTTTTCATTTGACATTTAATTGTAAATGAAAAACCATGAAGTCGGTTAAAAACTAATGCACAACAAAACACCATTTTATTCACGTTACTGAAAATCAGCGTCAGGTCGTCAGTTTCAATCCTATACAAGTACTTTTATCGGGGAATAAGGCAGATGATATTTACAAATCGTTTCGTATCAAAATAAATGTATCTCGGCTTTGAGTTTAAAGGCCCTATTTTGTCATACTGATCCGTTTCTTGTCCACTGCTAACTTAAAGCGTATAAGTAAATACTTTTGAACAATTCTGTAACATATAATGGAGCTAAAGCAAATCTTGTACAATATAAACGAGGTGTAAGCTGTCAAGGGGCCTTGATCGACAGTCGACGAAGCACCCTCAGCGCGCGCCACAAGGCCGACCCCAAGAGCCTCGTCTACAGCAGGAATGCCTTCGAAACATTGCCACTCAGCATGAGGTCAAGTGGCCCTGGCACTCCTTCACGATCACTGATAACTTTCTCACATAATTTCAAACATTGAATTCTCAAGAAGAATATTTTTTCTGTATTGGAAGACTTTAAATTAACACGCAAAAGTTAAGGATATGAATCAGAGCCCACTAAGTTGAACAAATTTTCCCAATAATATAAGATTGAAATTTAAAAAATCTCTTTTCCATCCAAAAACCATAAAAAATTCGTATAGCTTCATCGGAGAAAGTTTACAAGTTTGCTTATGTTTCGCTAGTTTAAAGTCACACTAATTCACTCTATATGACTTCACGAAACACTCAGGAAATCATTCCTCAAATAAAACTACGCTACATAAACAAAACAGTAAGTCAACAGATTACATTAGGAAATTGCTACAACAAAAAGTCTTTTACAAGAAATCACCAACAATATGAAAGACAAAATTAGAGCCATTCGTCGGTGCCAACAAATTGATTTGTAGGGGAGGTCGGAAATACGGCATCTGATACGAGAAGACCACTCTGAATCGGATTTTAATGAAACCGACACATTCGAGACGACGCGGACAAAGGACTTCATTACGGTCGCTGCTTACACCCGACGGAGTACAGATTTCAAATAAAGTGCCGAATAATGGCACAGGGACAAATGAATACAAATAGGAAAAAGCTCCCGAGATAAATTGGTCGCGCTGCGGACTATCCCTTTATTTTATTGCGCTGAGCAATTTACTGCTGTGCTTAGACAATTGCTTTAAAATGACGCTCACGCCATGTGGTGTAGTTATGAGTTTTGATTTAAAAAAGTAAAAAATAAACGTTACACACTCAATTACGATTACAAAGCAAAACTCATTAAATATGTAAATTTGAGGAAATAACTTGACGTTTTGTGAGGGTCCCCACATAAATTTCTACAAGCTCTTCAAATTACAAGAGTTTCCTTGACTAATGAGATGATTACGCTACAAGTTTGCTGTCAACGGCACTTTCGAGCAACTTTCGAGTTTCAATCTCACTAATGACATGTTAGCTTTGAGCCATATAAAGAAAAACTCTCATTAAGATGTTGTAAATTCCTCGTTAAAATGTGATGAAAATAAATAGTGAAAATATTTTTAATAAAGGTTAGATCTTTCGCTGGAAATCAATATTTTATGCAGGCAATTACTGAATTTTTTAAACTTTCTTCGTCTGAAGACAGTTTTTTAAATAGAGACGAAATCGAATCGAGAATGCACGCTCAACTGCCTTCCGCCTGCATACTCGAGTGGAAATGTTATCGACGTCGGCGTCACAATTTCGCGAGTTGTGTTCGCCCTACACTCAAGCGATGCTGGGGCGAATGGCGCCTGAATAAAATACGAGAGCATCCAGTTAGGGCTGCCAGGTCTGGGAAAGTTCGCAGCGTATTTTCGAGATATTGCGATAAAAGTTCTTGTTTTGTTCATGTCGTTGTAGTTTAGGAGGAGGAAACTTCAGCCAGGCACGAGAATGGAAGCATTTTTTACAAAAAGAAGAGAGGAGAATGGCGGGTGTTGCATTTTAATGGCTTTACTCATGTGCAGTGTTACATGCTTTGGTATAAAACGGTGTTTTCGGTGCTTCTCTCCAGCCCTAATGGGAGTGAGCTCTGAATTTAGGTTAAATCTCGTTTAGCGGCGCTCGGCTCACGTATATCGTATTACGTACGCGAAATTAAAAACCGACGTTCCCGCCTATAAATCACAATTTGGTTTGTATTTCATAACGCTGTGTCGTCGCGCTCTGTTTGTCTACGAAAAGCTTTTTACGTGAATGCAAAAATAATTTGTAAAAGTCGGTTTTCATATAGTTGAAGGAAAAGTAATACAAAATCGTTTTTCCCAATGTTAAATTAGTAAACCAATTTTATTAAAATTTACTTCTTAACACTCCCTTGCCTTTGTTGACCTAGTAACACGAAGTAAGGGAAGGAGAACTGAGCTCCTGGTCGAATTTCCAACCAATGAAAGGCCACCTTCGCAATTTCAAGATTGGTGAAAGTATTTTATGTCGAGTACGTGATTGGCCTCCTAATTCGTGTCCCAAAGAATTTCCTTGACGGTCTTAAAGATAAATCGATCAGTGGAGGCAAATCGACAAATTTCCTTAAGCTTTCTGTGATCAAGAAACTTTTCTCGTTTCTTTGTTATGTTTGTAAAATAGACAAACCAAAACAAATATTAGATCGTGCTTTGTATAAGAGAGGTATTCTTTTGTCTTGGATAATAAAAACATTTCCAATGATGTACAACCAATTCAGTTCATTGAAAATATCTCAAATACCAAAAAATAAAACAAATTTGGAATTGTAATTTCTACTAATGTCTCTAGGCCTAATTGCTTGATATCTATTCTACCTGAGAATTTCTTTGAATAGGTTCACAAATCAAGAAAAAGGAAGTTTTACTGTTTAATTACAACGAGCATTGAGCAACGAGCATTAATGAATCTATGTTAATTCATTGATGTTGGTATTGTTGGTATAGTTCGTTTTTATATAACGAAAACGAAGAAATATTACCTTTATGAAATTATTATATAGAATTTTCTCTATACAAGTTCGGTGGAGAGGCTCTGTTTTTCTTAACAGTACTCATTTCTAAGCATCTGTTGGAAAGCAAATAATTTTTCAATTTAGGCATAGAGATTTTAATCATGCAAGATGCATTCACCTAAACGGAAATGTGAATCACGATTTCTTCTTGCTTGCGATGTACACACATGAAGACACAATGTTTAATATTATTTTCAAGGGTGCTAGCAGTGGGAAACGCAGTCGATTGTATCTGTGAACAATAGACAAAGGCCGAAGTAGGTCACAGTGGCCGGTGGGCTGCGCGCGTAGCCTCTCTCACGCCAAATGTTCTCTGCATTACCGAAAATACGGGACATTTCTAATGTGTTTTTGTTTTATAATCCGCAGGAAGAGATCGAAGATCGTCCGCGGGCGGCGACGTTCCTCAGTTCATTGGCGGACTACTCGAATACGATCCCGACGGCTTCAGCAGCGGATCCTGATGCCGCGAAGCCCGCGCCACCGGCCCGCATGGGCACGCTCATCGGCTGCTATCTGCCCTGCATCCAGAACATCTTTGGCGTCATCCTTTTCATTCGTCTCACCTGGGTGGTTGGCACTGCCGGCGCTATACAAGGCTTCCTGATTGTGCTCACTTGTTGTTGTACGGTACGTAAAACATTGATTACGCTTAAGTTTAAGTGGTTTAGTCAAAGTTCTTACTCTTCATAGATATGTCGTTCCGCTTTACCGCATTATTAACAAATCTTGAATTACTAGGACGTTATCTCAGCAAGATTTTAACAGCTGTAGCAGGTTTGTTGAGAGCTTTATGTACTACACCCAAAAGCAACACATTATGTATACTAACTAAATCCGAAGATTATGACCTAAATTTAATATAATACTTTTAACAGGCACTGGCAAAGTTGAAATTCTGTTGTTACACCTAGCACTGATATTGTTATTATGACTTACTTAAGAAGTAAATCAACATCAACTTCGAATTATAAATGATCATTGTATTTATTGTGTATCTATCAAAATACATAATCAAACTGTAACTTTATCAAATCTCCATATCGGGTTCTGTTTAGTTACACAGAATATTACTGTAGTATTCAGTATTTCAATCTAATGCAAATCTGATAAATCTGATGCAAATTAATCAACGTGAGTCAAGTTCTATCCATACAGAATATGGAGCACTTCTACCTCAATAATTAATATCGTATCTAACGGTGCATGGTTCGAGTGTGACAAGTTAGATGCATCCATCGAGCTTCAGACTCATTTGCAGTGTCAGACCGAAATAGGACCTTGGGCCGAAAACGAAACCGAAGATTCGGTCTTAATGTTGACCGAAATCAATAATTTTAATATCTGAAATCTAGGTTAATTGTCACAGGCAGTCAACAAAATTCGCTTTTAGAAATGAAAAACAATGAGGTGTGTTACGAAAACCAATGTATATTTGTGTTACGAAAACCACTGTTTATGTTATGTTAGCGATTAAATAAATATGCTGCGAATAATTGAGAAAGCTGGAGTTAGCTTTCGGGAAAATACGAGGCCAAAGTGAAGAGAATCAAATTAATTTTTGCCACACCCATGATGTTGCCCGAAATCTAAATTAGCTAAAAGTAGATTTTCGGCCAAAATTGAAACCTACTTCGGACGGTCTCTACTCATTTGTCACTTGAATAATTAGAGGACAAGTTAGAAGGGAGCTTGGAATGGATTGCATCGTAGTCGATTAACGTGGTAATTTGTCTCAAAGGCCTCACAAACTGAAATGTCGAAGTCAGTAGATGAAGTTGATAAACTACTTAGTTGAAGCTGTCTTACACAATTACATACGCGGCAACTTGAAATATTAGAGGAGAAAAGTGATGTGTTGCTGTGTTTCTAATGGATTTGCTGACATTTTTTTACTAAAAAATAGTTTGAACTGTTTTACTTTTTGCAATTAGTATGTGTCCCTTCGTGTTTCAAAGGGCGGCCCGTGCCCCTCGGTGGGGACGTATATGGGCTGATAAAAAATGTGTTGTGAAGACATTATTCTCAACTAAATAAATCTCATCTCAACTGGGTTTTAAGTATCTTATTTACTAACCCAACCCTTTTTCATTAAATTGTCTGTCTAGAAGAAAAGAAAAATCAAGTATAGTGTGTTTTCAGTTTCCCCTTGTAGAGAGACACACGCATCATAGACGGTTTACCTAAGTATATTGCCTCTAGAAAACAAACATATTTACGTATGTCGAGAAACAATATATTTTAAAAAATTACATTCTTTCGATATTTTTATTAACACAATAGAGCTAAAAATAACAAAACCTGCTAGCTCGCAGATGGGCATCATGCGTATAGCCTCTAGAAAACAAATATATTTTTTAAATATCAATAGAGAAACATGTAATTTGAAGTGTGTCTGAAGTAACACTCTTTTATATTCTAGTAAAAAATAGAGCTAAAAATAACAAAGCCTGCTAGTTCGTGGATGGGCATCATTGGGGATTTATGCTAATAGCCTCTAGAAAACAGGTATATTTATAAAACATCGATAGAGAAACGTGTCATTCAAAGTGTGTCTGAAGTTACACTCTTTTATATTCTCGTAAACAATAGAGCTAATAATTTTCCATGTTAAAAACATATGAGTCACCGACTTCAATCCCAGCAACAGTTAGCACAAAGTAGATAACTAGTATTTTTTGCAAACTACAACGCCTGTAAGCAGATAACCACAAAAGAAAATGTCACTCATTTATTTAAAATAGATCTCCGATAGATGATGTATTTTATTTCTAGTATTTTTTTTATTTTTTTAAAGCGCTGAATTATTTTCGATAAAATTTATATGGGACCACTTCGAGAGTATACTCTTTCTAACAAAAAAGAATTTTGAAAATCGGTCCATAATCGGTGAACGTATATAAAAATATATATATATAGTCGAACATACAACTATGTATTTTTTGAAGTCGGTAAAAATAAAAAAAGCCTACTAGCGCTAGCTTACAGATGCCCACGCGTGAAATCGATAACTAGTTATTTTTCAAGCCATTTCACGGCCAGTAACGGCCAGTCTGCCACCGAGTAAATTATAAAAAGGCTCTCTACGCGTGAAATATATTTTGTAATTAAATTTAATCTACGCCCGGGCAGGCCGTAGATTTCCCCTGGGAATGGACTGGCTGTGTCATTATCGTAGCTGGTTTTATACGTAATAACCTGTGATAACATCTGTAGATGATGCTCACTTGTGCGAGGCTACAGCAACTCTTCTGGGACTAATACATTTATTGGCTAGACGTAGGTCTGCGAAAATAAAGTATTAATGGCAAAAGTATTAATATCTCGTGAGCAATAAATAATATCTATTCACTTATAAATATAAATATATATAAACGTGGTCACAAAACACAAGATAGTCTCGACCAAAAGACGATGTTAGGAAGCCTAATACAGACAAGTAAAATACACATTTCACATGCTGCATTTTACATTCATATGATCACACTTTGACCTAGAAAAGAAAAAGTTCCACGATGACGTCCAAGTTTTAAAAAATTAATGGTCCTTAACGTCAGCTAAAACTCAAGCTGGCGATGATGGTGTACTCATATTTAAGAATCTGTATCGAACGTACGGGCTTTGTTTGTCTGATTAATTAGATTCCTAAAAATGCAGTTTTAGCGGAGGCTCTGCATTATTTATTAGGGAGAACTCACGCCATCTAACCCCAAACTAAGCAAGACTTGTACTCCTGGTAAAGTGATACTTCTTTAATTGCTTTTTTTTATATTTATATACATATGGTACTTACATAAACACCCAGACTCCTCGCATGTATAATTCGTACTTGAAAATACGACTTCGAATATTTGTATTGGTCAGCAATCAAACCCGCAACTTTCACACCAGTAGACAATGTCATTACCAACTGAGCTATAAGACTAGTTGCCTCTGTAATCTCTGAACAGCTGACTCTTATTTTTGCTTATAAGTTCGATCGATTGCTATTAATTTTAAATCATGGTAATTATGATCATGCTTCTGGCAGCTAGGAATTTGCGTTGATAATGTAAATCTACATCTGATTGGCAATTGTTATTAGTATACAAGATACTGTATCGATTGCCGATGAACAGAAATTTAGTTCTTGTAGATCACGACGCTTTGGTTGATCAAAGATACCTTTGATTTCATAGTGACGGTAAGGTACCAAAAATAATTACGAACAAAATATGGGGAGTGTTTTATTAGTCATTACTCTAGATTAGTGCCCACCGCTGACGCGCAGACTAAAGGACTTCTGGTCCATGGACCACAACGCGTGCTACAAATTAGCGATTCGCAGTTTCCACTCTAGTACGAAGTACTTTTTTGTCAATGTTTAATGTTCTTTTTTTACAGACGATGCTCACAGCGATATCTATGTCTGCAATAGCAACCAATGGCGTGGTGCCTGCCGGCGGGTCCTATTTTATGATTGGTCGGTCTCTGGGCCCGGAGTGTGGTGGCGCGGTCGGCATGCTGTTCTACACTGGAACCACTCTTGCGGCTGCTATGTACATCGTGGGCGCAGTTGAGATCGTCCTGGTGAGTTATAAATTCATTTAAGTTGTCAAATATAAGGCACAGAAACTCAAGGCTATATTATGAAAGTACCCCAGCTGTAGTAGAGCTACTGTCACTTGTTTTTTTCTTTTAATCTGCAGCTCTAGCACGATAACATCAAACTCGCGCTCGGCTCACGCTAAAACTTCACTTTGATTGCGCGAGGGCTCGCCCTATGGCGTTGTCAATGTTGACATTTTGACATAGGACCGCAGGGTTGTCGCGGCGCTGTCACTATCGTACTCGGCCTGCAGTTCTAGTGCAAGAACTAGATCTCAGGCGTGGACCTCGGAATTCTAATAGACAAAATATTATCATAGGAATGTATGTGTGTGTGGTATATCAATACAAAAATAACTCAAATCAGAAAATGAAAAAAACAATTCCCTTAATCAGGGGTAATATGATCTCAATCCCCTAAACAATCACTACAGAAATATAAACACATCAACACTGTCTAGGGATCTTGCATGATTTTTCACACAAAAGATGTCTGTTTGAGAACCGCATATACGAGTAGCATGTAGTTCAAATAGTCACTAAATATTCTGTTTTTACAACTACAGTGTGTTTTTATAACAAAAAAAACATCTTTATCAGTAAGTAGTTTTATGGAAAAGCGATTGTCACAAAATATTAGAGGAAATATCTTGTGAAGTTTTATAACGTACAATTCTGCTTTACTATTCGACGTAGCAAAGAATACATTTATATTGCTCCGTATTCGTATTTGAAACGACGTATTTCGCTTTTATTACAGCCATAAAAATTGAGATCACAGAAAGAGAACATGTACTGGAGATCAGATGTTATATGAAACCTTTTCTTCTGTCTTGTATGGTTACTTTGTTCATAAAGAGTCAGATATCTTAATTCAATTGTGTCTATATCTGCGGTTGCCGGCCGTGAGTAGATTTCGGTCCGCAGTCGTGAACTGAATACAATTCCTTTGCCCTCCAACTTTCAGCTTGGTACAAAAGTAATTGTTAACTTCGCTCGTGCCCCCAATACCAATATTTTATCAAACGCCGCTTTTCCTTCACTTGTTAACTCAATAAACAAGTCGACCGGTCAGATTTTTATTTTCTTTGTTGTTCTAATGGACTTCTGCACTTTATAGCCGCAAGAGCCCATTACGAAGACTAAAGCAACTTCGTCTAAAAATTTAATCGATCGTGTGATCAATACAGTTGATATATATGTTGTTTAAAATTGATGAACTTACGCTTACTGCGTTCATTTATTATATCGAACTATAGCAGAGAGCTTTATCATAGTCTTAAAACGCATCGGATACCGTACGACGTACGACAGAGTGCACCTGTGTTTGCGCGTACGTTTATGCACTAAAATAAGCCCCGTGCTTTTGACTGATTGTGTTTTTTGACTGTTAATCGTAATATTAATTTTTACATACACAGGGTTCCTTAAATAGGTCTCTTATAATTTTCTGAACCCCGTAGTAGCAGTTCTCCTCTTCACTCAAGATGGATTGTTAAATCACATATTCCGATTAATACTTCTATCGATGCTTTCCTATTTTTTTATTTAAAAAATCTTGGCAACTGACAGTGAATTTATCGGCAGTATTAACAACTACAAGTTTGTTTAAGCCTTCTACCAATAGCAAAAGAAAAGTTTTCTTTTTGAAAGAAATACCGATTTTCAACAAAAATTTCTTCTTCAGTCTTGAGTTTACGATCAAGTGATTACAACAATAAGGGATTAATCTAAGTAAACGATGTCTCATTGTTCCTAGACATACATGGCTCCGTGGCTATCGATATTTGGCGACTTCACTAAAGACCCAGAAGCAATGTACAATAACTTCAGAGTGTACGGGACCGGACTGTTGTTGGTGATGGGTATGGTGGTCTTCGTCGGCGTGAAGTTCGTCAATAAGTTCGCCACGGTCGCCTTGGCTTGCGTGCTACTCTCCATCACTGCAGTCTATGTCGGTATCTTCGTCAACTTCAATGGAAATGATAAACTTCAGTAAGTATTATTTTTTTGGTCAAACATGTGACCGATTTTGTTTATTTTATTATTTGTCAACCTTGCTCAAAACTTTAATGTTAAAACAATAAAGAAATGTATTTAACTTTAAACAAAATTTCAGGTTGTGTGTCTTGGGAAAACGGCTACTAAAAGACATTCATATCAGCAACTGCACGAAAAATGTAACAGGAGAACTGCATCAACTATTTTGCCCCAACAAGACCTGTGAACCGTACTATTTGGCCCACAACGTTAGCATCGTTCAGGGAATCAAGGTATTATACAAAATTTTGGTTTAAGTTTCTTACTTTGCGAAAATTAAGGATTTAAACCAGAGGTTCCCAAACTTTTTTTCTCATCGACCACTTTCAAGATTTTGCTGGTTCCGGTGGACCCCCTGCAGCTACATTTCTACAATATTCCCATAAATCGACAAAAATACTTAATATTAGATCTAACTATGGAAATTTGCGTTGAGGCTGAGTTCCAACTACTTCCAATCACGAATTAAGAGTTTTCGATAAAAAAAGTGAGAATTGATTGGTTTGTTAATTAATTGATTCAGTTGTGAGTGGATGTCAAGTAAAACTCCATCCAACTTTACTTTTTTGACATCTACTCACAGCACTTCCATCAATTATTTATCTGCCTAAAAACTTCATAGGTGAAGACAAGCCAATATTTTAGTTCTTCACTATCGAAACCAGGCAAATTTTAGTGTACCCCGCTTACGAATTGTGAATCCCCATTTTTTTGTCACGCCAACGTAAACGCCCATTTTTTTGTCACGCCAACATAGACCCCATATCGAGTCGCCCGCGGACCCCTGGGGGTCCACCTGGACCACTTTGGGAATCAGTGATTTAAACTAAAAAACTTTTCCTAAGGAACCTATTTAGTATATAAATTCTCAAAAAAAGCTATTAGACATTGTTAAGACAAAAATCTAAAATGAGTTACTTATAACTTTAATTAAAAATTAAAATTAAAAATGTCTTTATTTAGACAAATCCTTACATGTAATAATCGGGGCTTCCCAGTAAGTAGTCAAAGACACTTGTGATGGGAATGCCTCGCTCTTCCAGGTATACAATATATTCTAGGACATTCAGAGTTTACATTACTATTAACTTATAATTATAATAAAAAGTAAATACCTAATTAAGTAACAAGGTGTGGGTGTGTGTTGAAGTATGTGTGTGTATTTGTAATAGTGTAGTATGCGTGTATTTATGTGTGCTTGGGGTATGTCGTGCGCGGACTCGACATGCGCGGTACAATTCATATGTTTGTGCCTTTAGTCAATTAGTAAAACTGTGTTTAAGGGGGGTAATTAGTGTGGATACACAAATGTTAAAGTGTGCATTATGCTCAGCAAGGAGTGCTTGTGCTCAACATGATGTGCTTATGCTCAGCGTTAAATGACTGAACCCTGTATGCCCTACGGATATCCTTGGGATCGGCAGACTAGAACCAACATACAGAGAGGTCATTACACGGTGACAAGAAGCCATTGTAGTGTACCCTACGGATCTGGTTAGTCCTGAACCCATATACTACGAATGGTTTGTAATTTGATAGAGGGGTTAGTCCATGCCATTCAAGTTAGTCTTATGAGAAGTTCTTCCACTTCTTCATAGCCAAGTGTGTGTAACCATTCTGTTAAAGAAAGCTTGCAGGAATTACTATTGAAGCTGATCAAACATTGCTTGAAAAACATGTTTTCGCATCTAATAGAAAACTTAAATAAGAAATTTAGGAGACTGATTCAAATGTTCACTCATTCATTTAAAATAACACATTAAATTAAGTTAAGAAGACTACCTCTTTAGTTCGAAATATAAAATTTTCTAAAGATTTCTGATTTTTAACAACATTTGAGGTGCATAACAGTAACAGAACAAAAATTGCAGGGTCTATCGAGCGGAGTTTTCTTCGACAATCTACAAGATTCCTTCCTGACATTGGGACAGTACATCGCCTATGGAAAAGAACCTGATGATATCGAACAACTAGAAAGGCCTACTTACAACCAAATCACTGCTGACCTTACTACCACTTTCACTATACTCATCGGAATATTCTTTCCATCTGTGACTGGTAACTTTATGTTTAACTATGACGGAAGATTCCGTAGAAAGTGTTACGAATTTTTTAAAGTACATTTGCTACTTTAAAAAAAATTCGAACTATGCGAGTCAATACAGTTTAATAAGAATATCTGATTTCAAGACTAAAAGTTTTAACTTTCTTAATTTTGTAAATAATCACAGATACAGTTAAATTCCTGATAAATAACTTTAATAAATTATCCAAGTTTACATCACTGTTTGAATTGCAGGTATAATGGCTGGATCTAATCGCTCCGGAGATTTAGCTGACGCTCAAAAGAGTATTCCAATTGGTACGATCTGCGCCATTCTTACCACGTCCTTCGTATACCTGTCGTGTGTGCTGCTCTTCGCGGGAACCGTTGACAACCTGCTGCTTCGTGATAAGTAAGTCACTTGTTCTTTTTGTCATACGTATCTTTATTTTTATACGCTGCGACATAGCCGGTGTTTTCTGTCGTATCAGTTCTGCCTTCCAAACCTCTACCCTTACCTTCAGCGTCAAACCGTTCCTTATGAGTACCAGTGTACTTTGATGTATCTGTCATCCTATCAACAATAGCAGACTTGTCGGCCTGAGTCGCGCCAGAAGTACCTGGCGCTGAACACCTTGCAAGTTTGTCTTTTATTGTCTTAGCATCAATCTTCTTAGTGGCTGCTAGGCCTTCTACGTACTGCAAGAACTGTTTATAGTCTAAAGTTTTAGATTTCAGTTTCTTGAATTCTATACTCGTGTCTGTTGTAGTGATAGTCTTGCCGTCTATTACGTTAGCTTCCTTAAACCACTTGTCGGCATTCGTAAGGGTTATTGTTCTGCCATCGGCTTTTGGGTTCCCAAATTTTGCATAAGCTTCAAATATTGACTTTAGTTCACTCATTATTAGGTATAGGTTATTCGATGATTTTTTTTATAAAAGCGAGTGCACTTTTATAAAAAAAATTATCTTTAATTTACAGTCAGTGATTTATTTTGATGACTTACAATAAACTGACATATTCCAAGTAGTTCAAGATGACAATGACAAACTAAAAAGATGATCAATAGAATAATCCGTTCTTTTTAGATATTACTATTTTTCTTGTGGATAACTTAGGAATTTCGTGTAAATAAATCCATTTATTATGCATTTGTTAGACTGATATGCAAAAAAGCTTATTAATTTCAATTATTCTCAATTTCTCCGCAGATTTGGGCAGTCTATAGGTGGGAAGTTAGTAGTGGCGAACATGGCGTGGCCGAACCAATGGGTGATCCTAGTGGGGTCTTTCCTCTCGACCCTTGGCGCTGGTCTGCAGTCTCTTACTGGGGCTCCGCGATTGCTGCAAGCTATTGCTAAGGACGAGATTATACCATTCCTGGCCCCGTTTGCTGTTTCTTCTAGTCGTGGTGAGCCTACAAGGTAAGAGCCTTATATGTAGTTGTAGAAGATGAATGAATTATTTTTTACTCGTGTAGTTAAAAAACAGCACCAGTGTTTCACAAGAGACACTGATTTATAGGCCTTCTAAAGAAATAAACTTTGTGTTCCAGGGCCCTGGTTCTGACCATGCTGATCTGCCAGTGCGGTATCCTTCTTGGCAACGTTGACATCCTGGCCCCTCTACTCTCGATGTTCTTCCTCATGTGCTACGGCTTCGTCAACTTAGCTTGCGCTCTCCAGACCCTCTTGAAAACTCCTAACTGGCGTCCTAGATTCAAATACTACCATTGGTAAGAATTTTAGAGTTTTACTGAAAACAGTATTTCAAAAGCAATTATTAGCAATAAATTTAATTCTGAAACAGTTCTAAATTCGCGTATATCTGATTATTTACCTATTCCCCGACGTCTACCCGAGTCTACCCGTGACGAAGGCGCGTGAAACTGAGAAACGTCGGGAAATAGGTAAATAATCAAATATACGCGAATTTATTCCCGATTTAGAATTTGATTATGTGTTCAAGTCGCGAAAGCTTCAAATGCTATAATTATTAGCAATTTTTGTCCAATTTATATTCTTAGGCCATTTTAATCAAAGATACTGATGATATTTAACGATCAGTGGTCTATTTCCGATAAGTAGCTATTTTGTTCTTCGTCACAGTTTTTAACGCTTAATTTCTTACAGGTCTTTGTCGTTAGCTGGTTTGACTCTGTGCATCTCCATCATGTTCATGACTTCATGGTTCTACGCGCTCATCGCTATGGGTATGGCAGGTCTCATCTACAAGTACATCGAATACCGAGGGTTCGTACATTTTGGTCACCCTTATTTTAGAAATGTAGAAACTACATAAGATATCTAAAATAAGACAGTTCGTCTTTTTCTTAATTGCACCATTTTTTGATAACATGGAACTTAATTTTCCTTTTTTATTTCGTCTATACTTTCCGGATAGTCACAAATAATTTTAGGGTTGGCGCTAACCTACACGTGCAACAAAATGGCAATAAGAAATTTCGCCACTTGACTTGGAGGCACGATTTCAGATGGTTAGAGCACCAGGAGAACTTCAATTGACAAATAATTTTAAGGAAAAAAAAATGTTCGGTGCGAATGAGGCTTCAACCCCTCATTCGCACCGAACATTTTTTTTTCCTTAAAATTATTTGTCAATTGAAGTTTCATCAATTCATCGCAATCTGAATGGCGCGACTAGCAGGTTGTGCTCTAACCGTGAGTAGGTACAATTAATAGTATATTGTATTATGAGGGAGTAAAATAATATTTTTACGGCGAGGGCGCTTTTTTGAACCCAGAGTACGAAGGAACGAAGGATTCAAAGTACGTCGCCCGAGCCAGTTAATTCTATACTTTCAGGAGTTAATTCTATACTTTCACTCTCACTTGAAGAACTCATTTAAAAAAATAAAACCATGAATTTCTAACAATCCGTAAAAATTTACGGAAACGCGGGCTGTAGTTCGCGCGTTTTTAATTTGATTTCTATTTTTTAACCGACGTCAAAAAAAAGGAGGAGGTTCTCAATTCGGGTGTTTTTTTTATGTTTGTTACCTCAAAACTCCGTCATTTGTAGACCGATTTCAAAATTTTTTTAATTAGTTCGGAAGCATCTACTTCCAGATTGGTCCCATAAATTTTTTATCGGAATCGCTACAGTAGTTTAGGTCAAAAATAAAAAATAAACCTGAAATTTACGGTCATATATGTGGATGATAATAGGTCATCAATGTAAACGAAGCAAAAGCGAAGTTGTTCCCTGGGACTTTTAAGTTGTTTTTTGGGGCTCCTTCGTGTTCTGGGGCTACCTACTCTACCGGTCACCGTTTAGTGACCAGTAGAGTATATTACCACCACACATCTTTCCGGCCGTCTGGTGATCGGTTGATAATATCACCCCATATCTTTCATGCCATCTGGCGATCGGTTTGAGAATTGTACTACCCCGTATCTTTCTTGCCATCTTGCGACTGGTTATGAATATTACCACCTCATATCTTTCCGTGGGGTGAAAGTAATTGATCACTGTATCGCTCTTTAATCTCGAGTGATTTATAATAAATCTACGAGGGAGTTATATGAATGACTAGCATCTCGCTCGGGACTTCGTTCCCGTGGGAATTCGTGAAAATTATGTAGCCTATGTTACTCAGGGATAATGTAGCATCCTAATGGTAAAAGAATTTTTCAAATCGGTCCAGTAGTTTCGGAGCCTATTCGTTACATACAAAAATACAAATCTTAATATAGATAAATGATAACCTTTAAGAAGAATAAAATAAAATATTTTTAACAAAAAATTAACCCGCCTTCAAAAAAGGGTGAAATAATTATTTAAAGCTATGTTCACGAGTAAGTAGTGGTTACGGGTAAAACAGCAAATAGGTGAATTCATAGCGGAATATGGTAAATAGAAAGGAATGTTTTTTTTTGACGTCAGCGCCGGTTTCAACAGGACCTAGTTTAATGAAATAAGTATTCGCACAAGCTTTTTTTGGCAGTATAAATACTAAGATAATTATGCCATGTGAGTAATTGTTCGGTGCCGACGTCAAAAAAAACATCCCTCTCTATTTACCATATTCCGCTATTTTACCCGTAGCTGTTTTACCCGTAACCACTACTTACTCGTGAACATAGCTTTAAAAAATTATTTCACCCTTTTTGAAGGCGGGTTAATTTTTTGTTAAAAATATTTTTTATTCAACCGGCGGCGGCGCGACTGCAGGCCGTCTTACCAGACAGTTTTTATTCAAACAATATTTGCGTTCGATTTCTTTGGCGCTGAACACTAAGATGTTCCAAATTCAAATAGTGCGCGGAAATAGTAGATTGTATGACAAGAGAGCAAAATAGTATTTTTACGGCAAGGGCGCTACTTTGAACCACGAGCAAAGCGAAGGATTCTAGAATAGAATCCCGATTCTAACGTAGAATCCTGAGCGCAGTGAGGGATTCAAAGTACATCGCCCGATGTAAAAATAATTTGCTCTCGAGTCATATACTCTACTTTTCATCCCCTTTCTATGAGAAAATAAATTACAAGAACAGAGACTCGCGCGGTTTTTTTTTTCAATTAGCACGGCGGCCGCCGCCGGTGCAGCCAACACGTACCAGCCAGTGTTCATACAATTTGTGTTCGATTTCTATGAATGGCACATGTTCTACATTCAAATGTCTTTTACGCCCGCCAGAAAATCATTGGCAAGCGTAAAAGCTCATTTACGGCCACCAAAGAGTTCTTAGCAGAAATGAGCTCTTTTGCTCCCAGTTATAGAGGAACAAAGCGACACTTTTCGAATATAAGGGATGATTAGGGATTAAAAACTCATTACTGCCCGCTAAAAGTTTCTTATAGAAACACCACCAAGGCGAACCAAGTCGTCCTTTTCAAGTAGATGGGATAAAAAGAGAATTTAAATCGGAGTACAATGTAGTCAAGGAGTGTCGTTTGCTGGGGCACGTTTATAATAGTGACCTATAAGTCACACTCTTTGTTAGACTGTACGTAAACTACGCCTTTACTTATGTTACTGTACCCTCTGCAGAGCGGAAAAAGAATGGGGTGACGGTCTTCGAGGTTTGGCGTTGTCAGCTGCTCGCTACTCCCTCCTGCGCCTGGAGGAAGGTCCTCCTCACACCAAGAACTGGCGGCCCCAAGTGCTGGTGCTGGCTAAACTGAACGACGACCTCATGCCTAAATACCGGAAGATGCTCGCCTTTGCCAATCAGCTTAAAGCTGGTAAGTAGAGATTATCGTCAATATCTCTACTGCTTGCAATCTATATCTTATCTTTAATTCGAGAGCGTCGTGTAGTTCTAGAACAACTTGACGCCTCTGTAAAAATATTTAAAAATAAAAAATATATTTTGAGAGTTATGAGATGAATCATGACTTCATGAGTTATCGGTTGTCAGACTTTAAACTACAATACAGCAAGCCTCTCTTCCCTCTTACTGCCTCCTACAGTACGTTTGGGAAGAATTGGCAGTTGAGACATTCGATGTATTCTTTCTTTCATATGTTTATTTCTGATTTGTGGACTAATAATATGTTACTTGTCGGTTAAGTAACATATTATTATTATTATTATTTGATAAGGCCAGGGCAGAATACCAGCTGCTGATGGTTCTGCCACAGCAACACGAGTCCTGGACAGATTTGCTGCTTTTTTTTTCTTTTTCTCTTTAATAGTTTTTAAAATATTTGTGTAAACAAATTGTGGCAAATAAATCACCTTTTATTTATTTTATTTATGGTATTCTTCTACTCCCAGTCCAACATGGGAGTTATAAAGTAAAGATAAAAGTGTTCTTTTATCGTTTTCCGATAATGCTACCCAAAGAAAATGTTCCTGGACTTGATGCCCAATTCTGGACAAATAATTCTGTATAAATAGATCTTCATTCTAAATTTGTGTCTTTGTTTGTGTGGGAACTAAAGAGATCCAAATTTGGTTTTTTCCCAGGTAAGGGTCTTACAGTCTGCGTATCGGTGCTGGGTGGTGATTTTACCCGTAGATATTCTGAGGCTACGTCTGCTAGACAAAATTTGAGGAAATGCATGGAAGAGGAGAAGGTGAAGGGATTTGTTGATGTTCTTGTCTCACATAACATCGCTGATGGGCTGAGTCACTTGTAAGTATAACTGTCGATAACACTCTATTTTATTAGTAATCTAAATTATTTTTACAAGTTGAGTTAAATACGATTTAACTTCTCACACCACTCAATATCGACACAAACAAACATTGCAGACGTGCACGTATCTCCAACAAGTCATATCGCACAAAAACAACTTGTTAATAATGAATAAAAACATACATACGACATACCCAAACACACAATTTATACCCCAATTCGCAACCCTAGACAACCCTTTCCTCCCTTTAAAAAAACTGCGAAACTATGGCAGTTTTCCCGAAAATACTACCACAAGAAATCATTTTCGGATATCTGGTTTGTGTTTATTTTTTAAGTTACTTAATAATTTAATATTTTCATCATAACCAGCGTCCAAACCACCGGCCTGGGAGGCTTGAAGCCGAACACCGTGATCGTGGGGTGGCCTTATGGCTGGAGGCAGTCGGAAGATGAACGTACGTGGCATGTGTTCCTGAACACCGTTCGAGCTGTCACCACGGCCCGCATGGCTATGCTCGTACCTAAAGGCATCAACTTCTTCCCTGACTCTACTGAAAAGGTATGAATATAAAAAATATGTTGTAAGATTTGGCACGAGCGAAGTTTGAGCCTATGGCCCGAAGCTATACAATTTTCGAATAAAATTTGCTCTTACTTAAGATTCAAAGGTGCTATTACTTAATTTAAGAAAAAAACAACACCTTTTTAAAATAGGAATGATAAGTAATTTGAAATTTAGGTTACTTTTGTTCAGATACCTATAATATATCCGACAGAGCACAAACATTCAAAGAAAACAAAGAAAAAAATCACTTTGTCAATAGGTACTTTAGCGCCTTTATTGATTCATAAAAAAGTTTTTACCACGATTATTTGTTTCATTGAATATCCATATAATATTTCTTCATTTTTGCAAGCACCATGATTAAGGTCATCCATGATCAATTGATTACGATGTTTGCAACAGCGCAAAAGTTATGGATTCTCACATTGAAACTAATCAGTGCCGATATTCCACCTAAGTACTCTGAAATATGACGGCGGCCTATGGAGGCCCCATTCACCACTAAACTAAACTAACAGTGTTAGCACTAAAACTAATGTAAACTATTCCTCACCACTATACATACGAGTATATGCAAATTGTAAAAACAACCGCGAAATACATTAGTTGATTGTTCTGTAGATATCCGGCAACATAGACATCTGGTGGATTGTCCACGACGGCGGAATGTTGATGCTGCTGCCCTTCCTGCTGAAACAGCACCGTACCTGGAAGAACTGCAAGATGCGCATCTTCACCGTGGCGCAGATGGAGGACAACTCCATCCAGATGAAGAAGGATCTCAAGATGTTCCTCTACCAGCTCCGGCTTGAAGCTGAAGTTGAAGTTGTTGAAATGGTAAGAACACCTTTTACTTGTTGTACGTAGAGACCTTTTCATTCAAAACTTTATTGTTATTCTACAATGCAATAACACATATCTCCGAACTACGCGGGAAAATAATCTGTCAAAAGTGCCGTTCCACACCGCGTGGACTGGTAGTGTTGTACCATTTGCGTCATTGATCAATTTTCTCTTAACGATACTATAAAAGTGTTTACCTTTTTAACTTCCATCGATTAAGAAATACCAGAAGATAATGTTGCGAAACCGGTCGTATGTTAATTACACAATTTTTTAAGAATGAGAGAAGTTAAATGTGTCGGATGCGTCAATTAAGAAGCTACAATAGAAGGAATGAAGACCAAGGAAAGAATAAGTATTTCCTATGTTGCACACACTACTTTACGCTAAACTCGTAACTGTGGTTTTTTTTGCCTTGTAAGAAGGCTTTACTTCAATTATATGCCACCTCGTTTATTTTTGAAACGTTTAAATCAAAAGCCAATACAATATTAGCGTAAGGGTCCCCGTTGGCATCTAATAAGTTTAATCAACAAATACGAGTAAATGAAGATAAAGGAAGTAGGTACTAACTTGCCTTTATTTTACAGACGGACAGCGATATTTCTGCATACACGTATGAACGTACCTTAATGATGGAACAACGAAACCAGATGCTTCGCGAACTCAGACTGAACAAGAAGGAAACCCTTGGCATGGTAACTACTCTTCTATATTTATACCATTTTAAATGTCATTACTACTGTTCGTAAACTTATACTAACAGTTATGTTTGTACTTATAACCAATTTGTACAAAGCTTTTACATTCTTGTAACATAAACTAATATGAAATTTCTGTCGCTATCTATACAGATGCAAAATTTGGTGGACTATGAGCAAAACGCTGAGGAGAAATTACCCTTGGTAATACTTTACACCTCGATTCAGTCCACTATTGGTCTAGCTGTGGTTTTTTTTCTTGTCCTGCATTTTTGTTTATACACTGCTAATTACTGTTAGGCAGTGTGTAAGCTATTAAGTTTTGTTTCCTAGGCTTGTTAATTCCTTACCATGGTGGTGTTTAGTTTAGTGCCCCTTGTACGTTTGGCTAAGGATTACCACTCTACATTATCACTTTTTTTTCGTATTTCTCATCCACTGAATCATTCTTTCATTTAGCACTATTTAGGCTCAATGTTGCTAAGAAATTGTCAAGATTTACATTTCGAAAGCTTTTGGTGTTTCTATATCTTCCTCTTTTTGTATTCATTTTGTCTTCACTTCAACCATTTCATGTCTTGTCGATGTTAGTCTTCGCTCATTGTTTAGATTTATGTCCGTATTTAAATGAAACGTTTAAAGTTTTCTCACTTTGTCTAAAATATTTGCACTTTCTTTGATCATTTAACTCGATTTTTCGTTCATAATATTATAGCTTCTAGAAAAAACTAAGTGATTTCTTGCCGTAGTTTGAAACTGGTTTTGACTTATTTTTTCAAAACAATATAATATTTTCATTCTTTTACAAAATTAATACGTACTCGTAAGCGTAGCACCTTCTTACGTGACCATGATAGTCAAAACACGTTTCTTTTATGGAACATTTCAGTGTTTCAGTGAACTTTATCTAAGAGTGTTTGCTTTCCTATCTAAAGAGTCCTATTTAACTAAAATATTTAAATACGTACCGATAATCAGCTCTGTTTAACCTTTACATAGAAGCACAACTCTTTAGATAAATTTCACTCTAGTGTATACTCTTAGTTCTCGTTCGCTTCTAAGAGAGCTGTTACCTCTAGGTCCAGGCGATAGTTGACCACCACCATGCCGACGTGAAGACCGCAAGTAAGGTCCGGTTCGCGGAGCCGGGCACTGACCCCCCCACTGAACCTGATGCTCCCTCCCCCCCTCTGTCTGACACTGAAGACAAAGACAAGGATGACAAGGTGATTATATCGTTAGCTAAGATCATGTGTCTATGGATTTTTTAAGAAATGCAGTATGTGCTGAAGAAGCAAAATGTTGAAAGCGGTTATTAAAAGAGATCTGGAGGTTTACCATGATCGCTTAGCGCGATCCAATTTAGGACCTAAACAAGTCTGCAACGCTTATTCGTACCATGTTGGCTTATAAGCGATTCAATTTTGGCACTGTTGCGATTCAAAGGCAGACCAGTTACAATTTATGTAAACATTTAAAATGGACCATAGACAACCGAGCAGTTCAAAAGCAGCGCCATCATGGTACCACTTTAAAAAACATTCTAATTGCGAAGCAGTTCAAAGTTGGATCCTAAACAGAAATGCTTTTAAACGATCGTGGTAGGTACCCAGATCGTACTAGCTACAAATTTCGTCATTGCTTTGAAAGTAATATGCCCATGTATACGCTTACATGAAATGCATTTTACTTCTCCTTCACATACTTTGGCAGTCGTATGTTAAAGACAAAGGGGTAGTCCCCGTAAAAGATGTCTGATAATATTAGTAAGTTTAAAAAAACTGCGAGATCATTGCTTAGCACCGAGGAGTGTGAACAAAGAAGAAAGACGCCTTTCCCCAGTTGTGAGAAATTGACGGCTTGAAATTAATAAAGCAAGAATACTGAATTGACATCTCAAGATGACCTCCTTATACAATATTATTAATCCCGACTTGATGTAATTTATAAGGTAGTGCTAGATTTGGGAAGTGTTGTGGCTACTGTTTTATGATGAGATTAAAACATCCACGTCTCTATTCTAATCAATAAATTCGCTCGAAACTGAATCTAACTCAAACTAAAGCTCATAATTGTTTTACAGATCAATCAGTTTCAAGTGAATTTCAGCATTTTTTCCCATCTGCTACTAGCACATTTATTTATTAAACTACCATTTGAACCATTGCATTGCACTTCTGTGAAATGCGTATGATTTTATTTTTTAGTTTTATTTTACAAAATTTCATATGAACTGGGATGTTGTGTTCAAATGGTATTTATCCCTAAAATTGCACTTCATTAATTTCGAAATTACTGTTGTTATTTTTCTCATCGTTGTACCAAATCATTTCACAGAGTCCTAGCGAATACACGGTGGTCATATGTTTGATAATTTCTACTTTAATTAGCTCATCACGTTATTTTCATCATTTTAGTTTTTTTCGCACTAGACCAGAGATTGGATGTTTGAATGTCCGTAGTTGAGTTATTGTTTAACAATTTTTAAATAATATATGACATCCCGTGTTTTATTCGCGTTGAATCCGTCATGTGCAACCTTCGCGGTTCGGAAATTTTGGATTGGATTGGCAATTGGGGAAAGTAGGACGACTTTCGGAGTAGTTTGTTGCACATAATCGATTCAATGTGGGACTCGCCCGACGAACGCTCGCAGTGTGAGGATGCGCCGGCGCCGCCCGAGGAGAAGCCCCCCGCCAACCCCAACGGAGACGCGCTCAAACACAAGCCCAACCTAAACAACATCACTCCGTAAGTGTATTTTTTTTAGTTTTAAAAATTTATCTTATTATTGGAATGTATCTTATTTTCCTAAAATACTTACAGTTCTACTTAGTTTTTCTACATAAAAACAAAAAATTAAACAAAAAAAATTAAATTGTTTTGATCTCCTCCGTCTCCGTAACGACTAAATGCTACTTAAAATAAGTCAAAATAATGAATTACAAATAATGAATTATCATTTCTAACTTTACGCCTATTTGCAAAGGTGCAGTCTTTCTCAGGAGAAGAATAGTCAAAAATTCGTTACGGAGTAGTGACTTGAACATTTTCTAACAAACTGCTGAACATATTTAAAACGAAACATACAATATTATTAGGATAACACACGGCTACATAACTGCATCTTATTTGTGTTGGAGTGCAATAAAGTATATTTTATTGTTTCAAATGTTTTCAGGAACGAGTTTAGTCACTGATAAAATTCTAAGAGAAGTGATAATGTTTCAGGGATGAAGGCACGGTGCGGCGCATGCACACGGCTGTGAAGCTGAACGAGGTGATCGTGTCGCGGTCCCACGACGCACAACTAGTCATACTCAACCTGCCGGGGCCCCCGCGCGACACCAAGCTCGAGAGAGAATCCAATTGTGAGTTTGTGCTGCTTCTTCATTGAATGGGAGATGGGCAGCCGCAAGACTAATGATCTCAATAAACTGGAAAAAATGCCAGTGTACTACGACTTCAGTTAGCACCCTTTTTATTTAGAGGATATTTTCGATCCTATGTCATATAGATATTACAAACATCTACTGGGCCGGGCATGTGTGTCAGATGCCCACAGACCGATGGGCACAGGTTGTCACTCATATGGGTGCCTCAGGATAGGCAAAGACGTCTAGGCAAAACCCGAAAACGAAGGCGTGAAGATCTGGATCGGAGTTTTGCACAGGGGCGTAAAAATAGAGTAAAGCAAGGGATGCATTTGCCTAGCAATGAGATCTGACAATCTAGTTTAAAAAAGTTTAAAAAAATTTACAAACATAACAAAAAAATCGTAGCACTTTGCTACAACTTCGTAGCAACCGCTACGGGTATGACCAATGGTGACTTTGTTCCCCGTTATCATTTTTCTTATTTACTTACAGACATGGAATTCTTGGAGGTGCTGACTGAGGGCCTGGAGAAGGTGCTGATGGTCCGCGGCGGTGGCCGCGAGGTCATCACCATCTACTCGTGAACGCGCACCGCGTCCGCGAGCCCCATCTACAATGGCAATACTACATTTACTAAATGCGTCTCTGAACTATTAGTGCAAGCGCTCGTTCATTCGTGCGTCCTTATGAAAAATCTTTGTGATTCTAACGTAACTATTAGTGCTCTTTTTTGAACGCTCCCTCCGATATGAGTCGAGTTCGTTTTCTAATCGCATAATCGCTCTCGAAAGACTGCCGAGACGAACTTTAAGTTCCAGTTTGTTTAAAAATATTGTATTTTCTTATATCTATAGAAATTATATTGACATTCGTTTTACATGTAAATGTTAGCTTAGTTCTAAATGTTTTGTTGAATTGCTGCTTTAGAGAGAAGTTTTATGAAATTTATTCACTGTTGTATAGCTATGTATGGAAAATGTATGTTTGAATCTAATGAGGAGCCTTAACTATCGGATGTTAGTGCTAAATTTGTTCTGTTATTAGGTTAGCTAAGCGTATTATTTAGATATGTAATGGTATGTTGCCGATATTTCATATCGTTTTTGATTTGGTCGTATAGTACCGGCCGCGTAGCATAGCTGAGATATTCTGACGTTTTTAATGCGTTATTTCTTTTCTACCAGTGTTGAAATTCTTAGATACTTTATAAGCGATATACATTTATTAACAAAACATGAAGATTTTTATCTATGTAAAACATATTTTGTAAATAATTATTAATTATGTTCTAAGACTTCTATATCTGCTCAACTTAAAACTTATAGTGGGACTGACGAGTGCAAAGTAATGTTTTAAATTAGCATTTCCCCGACTTCATCGACAGTCCGATTTTTTTAACTCATGTCTAGTCATATTTTAATTATATGCAGTGCTCGAAATGGACAGGAACGCAACAGAACGCCGTTCCGGTTAGTTAAATCATGGTTCCGTTTCATAAAAGTTATCCTCATATCGTTCGATGGTACGACGAAAGACCTACCAAACCTTTGCTCGGGAATACTTAAAAAAGCGCACGTGACAACCATCTCAGACTATCTGGTTATCGAACTTACATTTGTATGTACCTATACCAAAGAAGTAAGTTTAAAGTCAATCGGACAACGGCAAGTGATTGAAAAATGGTAATACTGACAAGGCAAGTTAAATAAAAGCTTATAAAGATATTGCAAGATTTGAAGGGAAATGCGTTGCGGTTCGTCAGTAAGTCCAATTCGACCACTGATTATATCAAGACGAAATCGATGAACAAAATACGAAATAATGTCCTTATTAATTACAAAATCTATTGATCCTTAAATTACTCTGTGTGTCTATGTGAAATTGTTTTCTTCGACGTTCGAAAATCGTAGAAGAAAAACTCTCATCCGTTTTAATTACTTTTATCCTATTTAAATAAGTAGGCAATTTCATAAAATCCCCTTCAGGGTTTTATGGTGAGTAGATTTAAGTAAATAGTATAGGTAAATACTTATAATGCTGAGGGGAAAGTACCTATATAAATGAGAACAGCGTCAAAGATGTAGGTAGTGCAAATCGAAAGTGTTGAACAAGAGGGTACGAATTTATTTAAAGTGACTTTTCCCTGTCGCAATTAACTCTAGAGTCTAACTTGGAAACTTGTTGCGCACATTCGCGTAGGTAGATGAATTCTTACTGTGATCGTTTGTATAAAATGTTGGTCATCTCGAACTTTCAACTAAATACAATTTTATTTAAAACTCTCTCGAAGAAACTATTCGTATGTATTTTAACGAACGACAATTATATGAATTACAAAAGTAACTGGCAAACCGATCTTACAAAAAATATATATCGAGTGATTAAAAAGATAACACCAAAATATATAACAAAATCCCGTAAAATAACATTAAAGTGCATTTATGAGGTACACCTCACGTAAAATAAAAAACTTTGTCAATTTTTTATTTCCATGACACCAGCCGCGTATCGTGAAAACAACTTAACTGAAATCTTTTAGTAAAACTGTGTTTACTCAGTTTAATAGAAGGCTCGGTCAGATAAGGCGGTGTAAGTTTAGGAACGTATTACTTATATTCGTATAAAGAGTGTTAGGTAACTGCCAAATAGGAATCGGTGTTGTAAAATATCCTAGACAGTAAGTGATTAGGTAACTAATCAATTTCATGGTTCAACATTTCATGTAACTAGATGAAAGGAGATAGTCATAAGAAAATTAGTGCATGATATCACTTTTTGATAGTTAGAGAATATAGAAATAATAGATGTCATTTGACATTCTGTTGGGGCTCATTAAAGAATATTACCACCCGCGTCACCTAATCCAGAATACGTAATTAAAAAAAAACCTAAATAATTCAATATTACTTACTTAATTATCTAATACATACATTTTCTTTTCTCTATATTCTCAAAAAAGATTTATCTCTATGCAAAAGTTACATTGTTACCAAATTTTTAAATAAAGTATGACGTATCTACCTATAAAATAGGTGAATATAACGTGTAAGTATGCAATATTTATGCAAACGTTTAATTGTATCTGTTGATGGTGTTATACATCTACTTACCTATTTTATTTTGCGACAGTAAAAAATCAACAGGTGCTTCTTGTAGTTTAACATTTCAAACCAAAAAAATTACAAAATTCACTTTAAAAGTAGAATTCAATCAAATATTTAACAACTGTATTTTATTTTTTATCACATAGTGATATAAAATGAATTGCTTACGTATTTGAAATAGCGTAACACATATCTTCCTTTTGAACATTAAATTAAAACATTTATGAATTGTTATGCCTATGAATAGGTAAATTAATTGATGATTTATTGAACTATATATAAATGCAATTGGGAATTTAAGTATACTTATACGAGTTTGCGATCTATTTACTATATGAAACTCTTTCATTTGAGTTACGTATCTACATATATAAATCAAATTAACGTAATTATTGCGATACTTACCAAAGACATTATCGAAAGATTAAATTATCATTCCAAAACATTGTTACGGTTAAAACTGACGAATATATTATCTCCGTGATTTTCCTTATAAAGGCAATAAAATGCTAAATTTTAAGAAAATTATTAAGAAACAGTGATATTAAACCAAATACGAGTACCTACCTACATTAACTAAAAATATACGAATGTAGGCGCGGAAATGCCTTTAAATACGTTTCAACAGTACATGTATAAAATAGTACATCTTATCGATAGTAAGTCATTTTATTCGTTTCTAATGTCGCTAAAGTGTCCTAATCATAATGTGCCAAAAGTCATGTACTTAGATCATCATAAGTTGTGAAGTGCGCGAAATGGAAACGATGTCATCCATGGATACAGTAACTGTAGACTAATGGTGACGGTAAAATGTAAACTACAATAAACTTTGGAGTGTGTACCTAATCATAATTATAAACATAGTTTTGAGTAACATTGTGTGTTAGAGTCACGAAATTATAGTCTGCGCATGACTTGCTTAACATGCCATGTATATGACAAAGAGGGAGACGTGGAGATACCAAGTTGATGTGTAATAAAAATGTAATCTTCTTATATATAAAAATGAATTGCTGTTCGTTAGTCTCGCTAAAACTCGAGAGCGGCTGAACCGATTTGGCTAATTTTAGTCTTGAAATATCCGTGAAAGTCCAGGGAAGGTTTAAAAGGTGAGAAAATATGGAAAAAAGGCGTTACGAAGTTGGCCGGTACAGCTAGTAAGCAAAAAAATGGACTGATTCTTTTCACTATCCATAGCATGATCAACAAGACATTCGCAAACTATAACTAAAGTAGTTTTAATGGGGCTACTATTCTTCTAATTGGAAATAATGGAATGGAACATAACAGTCGCAGCATCTAAACGTGTCTTGCATTATCGTGATAGATTCAAATAATATTGACTTACTTTATTTTAAGAACGCTCCAACTAGAAGAATCCCCTAACGAAATGCACATAGTTTTCAAATCGTGTTCGTAATTCCAGTCGTACATTTAGCCTTATTCGAAGCCATAACTCTGTCGAGTGTCAAGTAGGTAATTATTGATGTAATATTAACTTACTTTAGATTTAGGCTGTGAATCAGCAAAAACACATTCTTGCAAATTTGATATTCATGCTAGAGTTGCTGTGATACAGGATATTGTGGCTATAAAATTATAGAATAGTCATTTCTGGCTATGGGTAATCAATAGAGGCAATTCGATTGACTATAAGATGGCATTTACAAATGTTGATGAAAGACCGAAAGGCACAACATATGTATGTATAAATCATCTGATTGATGCCATACTCTATCTGTGATTTCAATGACGTGTAGTTGCACCTTCGCCTACCTTTTACCCTTTGAAAACCCATCAGCCATTTTGACATCTGAGGACAATACAAGTTCTCGCCTCGTTGTCTAAACCCTACATTAAAATCTTGCGTGGCTGTGTCTGTACATTGCACATTTTTAAACTTTATTCTTGGTGTTCTTGCTACTTTCTCTCTCTTTCTTCATTCAAATTTTAAGAAGTTCCAGATAGAAGATAGCAAGAGTTCCAACTGTTACAGCCCCTTTACCATGCTATGATAACAGAGCAGCGCTCTCCATCCGGGCTCTACTTGAGTTTTCCACCTGGGCTCTAAATGAGCTCTCTACCCGGGTTCTAAATGAGCTCTCCACCCGGTTTCTTAAAGAGCTCTTCACCCGGGTTCTTAAGGAGCTCTTCACCCGGGTTCTAAAGGGCTCTACATGAGCTCTTTACCCGGGTTTTTAATGAACTCTCTACCCGGGCTGTAAATGAGCTCTCCACTCGGGTTTTATATGAGCTCTCCACCGGGTTCGAAATGAGCTTTCCATCCGGGTTCTAAATGAGCTCTCAGCCCGGGCTCTAAAAGAGCTTTCAGCCTGGGCTCAACTTGAACTCTACAAGCACAGCGCCGCCAAGCGGACCGCTATTAGATCTGGAACGAGTTTTTATTAGAAAAGATATTTCAAAGTGTACTAAGAGTTGTTTAAGAAAAATATTAAAATATTCAAATAATAAATTCTAGTGAATTAGTCAGTGAGTAAATTTAAGACAAAGATGTTATAAGTATAATGAAATAAAATTAATTATAACATATTTTTGGCTTTTATTTTGCTAGAAAAACCTCTGGATATATCTTAAATTTACAAATAGATTTCATTAATTACATCAATGTTAATTGACTAACTTCTAATTAGTTTACATTTATATCACAAACAGGGTTTTCGTTAATGACACACCTACTCCACTTACTACTTATTTTAATTTAAAAATATATTATAAAAATATATGATTAGTAATTTTCTTTCGATGGTACATTTGCACACATAAATTGTATAAGTAATGTGATAATTAAAATAACAAAAGTTCAGTGTAACAAAAAGTTAATTATTTACTTGAATCTGCACCAGCAATACTGTCACAAATATATTTTTTCAACCCTTTTGTATCATATGAAGTGTATAAATGACTAACTTTATTGTACTTAAGGCTAACGACTTTTAAACCTAACAATTGCAAATGTCTCCTCCTTAACACTTGGGGACCAATAAGATTTTCCCCATTTGAGCAATAGTGATCTGGAAGATGTATTAATATAGCAATATTTTCATTTTTGGCAGACTTCAACTTCCAATTAAAAGTATTACTACCAAGACCAGTCGGATGGATCATAATATCTATTAGATATGTTTCATCAGAATGTAAATTTGGAACCAAGACACCAGTTGACAACATGTCATCACCCCCAGAAACTGTGACAAGTATATCCCTGATCTTCTCTATGATGTTTTTAATTCTAGCATCAATAGTTATTGGCTTAGACCACTGGTCTTTAGGCAACAATGGACCAATATAATCTTCACATTCTAAAGACAATGCAGTATCAATCAAATGAAGTTTCTTCATTATCTGTGGATTGTTTATTTTTACAAGGTATTCTGGACTTAATATTTTGCTAACCAGCTTGGTAGGATGTTTTCCCATATAGATCAAGGATAACACCATCAAAGACATGTCATCTGCAGGTATTTTATCAAACTTTACAAACAATACCCTTTCTGCTACATCCCAGAATTCTCCTTTACGAGGACTGAAGCACAAAAAACCAAAAGGATAAATAAATGATTTTAAAAAACTTGGTGGAACTTCACTGCCATTTTTCAAATAGAATGTACTGGAAGCATTTAAAATCTCTTCATTTCTGATATGAAACTGCATGATATAGTTAAGTACACCCACTATAAATATGTGGGATTGTATTCTGGAACTTTTTAGTTTCATATACTTTTCAACCGCCTTCTCAACGTGAATATCGGTGTAGTTAAGTCGGGTAAGCTTGGTGATGATATCCAGGAAAGAGTCCTCATCTAAAGCATGTATGTTGGTGTACAGCCACCTTCCCACTGCTGCAAATGATTGCACTGAAGTATATTTTTCTTCTATAAAACAGTTTAGAATTTCTTGCATTGCAGGAACCTTAATTTTATTCCAAATTTCAAAAAACTTCTGTTCTAGAAGATTCAATATTGTTCTTTTGCTTACTTTCAGAGCGGATAAAATTGAAAATATATCAACTATATTTGATTCATTTATCTCCGCTTCCTTTTGTACAAATCCAACCCATAGTTTATCTATAGTTTCTGAATATTTTGGGTCATTGTCATTTGTCATTAAAAATTTAATAAATTCACATAGCTGCTCTATAGACAATTTATTATCGGTAGCTCTGAACAATAGTTCATCACAGAATTTGTACTTATACGGATCCAGAAATGTGGAGACTGTTTTCAAAACATTGAGTATTGTCTGAGTATCTTCAGTCTTCATCACTACCTTTACTAATTTCTCTAAAATAGCACCTTTAGCCATATTAATATGGAGGTTAGGATGTAAGACCATTGGAGTAGCTGGAGTGGCTGTATTCTTCTCAATGTCGTAAATACGTTCCATAGCGCCTAAGGCTATGTTCGGAGTTATTTTGGTACACTTTGACAATAAAGTAAATACATCTCGGAGGTTGAGGCATTGTTGAAACTCTGCCTGTATGAGATTGTAGCTAAGGGAGTCCTGTGAATTTGAAGTCTCTTCAGAAGCCGGTTTATCTTCAATTTCGGATATATCTTTTAGTTTTCGCACCACAACAGGCAGCTCCTGTACATTAAGCCCATTTTCTACTAAAATCGTGCTGTTGATAAACTCCGGATGACTGGTTTTGTCTTCACTAAATGTTCGATAGAACAGTGAAGTGAGACTCGACGTAATCTGCGTATTGTTTCCATTTCCCGACTGAAACACATTGTTTTTGGCAAGTAAACACGTTCTTCTTAACACTATTGACATTACTTACGCCATCAAATTACTATTAACCTAATAAAAAGAAAATTACGCAGCCGAATATAGAATTTTCTTTGTTTATAAAATCACAACGCAAGTCAGTGTTGCCACATGAAGTAGACACGAAATCTGTATTTTCATTACAAAAATCCGTATTAAATCCGTATTTCTGTTTTTATTGAAATTCCGTATAAATATCCCGTATTATGATTGAAATTCCGTATGAATTCCGTGTAACAATTAAACGTAACATTTTTGAGTCGAGATTTAAATCAAAAGAGGATGATTTTCCTAAAAGTTGTTTACTTAATTATTTCTTGGTACATTATTCTTGGTGGTCCTGTATATAATTTATTTCTTGGTTTCGTCTTCATTGAAGAAATTTTTCTGTACTGCCGCACTACAGTGGAGCAAACTCATCAGCGTTGTGACGAAATTGGTCAAAATTAGGTAAGGAAGGCTCGAAAACGGGGACCTTTTGAAGCTAATTCTGTGTTTAGAGTAAATCCGTATAAAAATCCGTAATCTTGATTCATCCGTATTGAACTTGCAAAATCCGTACAAATACGGACAAATCCGTATATATGGCAACACTGACGCAAGTGTCAACGTACAGCAACTGTCAAAGGTCAGCTGATTTTTTTCTCATTCCCTCTGTTTTTGTTTGTATCCGATTATTTATTTATTTATTTTTTTATTTGACAAAGCATTGGTAACGAGACCATCAGCTTAACAGCAACAATAACACATGAAGTAAGTATTCTCAGGTCAGGTCAATAAAACATGAAGTAGGCTTCTCAGGTCCTTCGTAAACCGATAGTGTTTTTACGAAAAACTATGGCGGCAAGAAGCACTGCCGCGGGATCTTTGTCGGAACCAAACGGAGCAGATACACTGTATCACTTGAATTCCTTTATCACCACACTGTTTAAAGTTAGTTTACTGCACAATACACTATGACTATTACACATTAAACCACTTTTTAATGTGATAAACAAAAATTCAATCCGCACAACAACCCCTCACGCCGAGTTCCCGCCAAAATTCCTTTGTATCCGAACGAAAAGTAACAATTTGTTTGTAACGAGATAGTAAACGGATACGTTAGAAAGAGAATACCAATGTACCTTCTGTATGGCACTGTCTCAACTCACCTAAAGAGGACTTCCAAAAATGTTTTGTAGCCGCGCCGCGACTGTCAATACTGTCATTTTTTTGACTTTTTTCTTTTTAGTGTCCGAATAGGAAGTATCTTCTAAGTAGTCTGTGGTCCGAACAGGGCCCTCCATCTCCCGTATTAAAAAGTTAACACAAATCCCGATCTTGTCTCTCTATCGCACTTGTAGAAAATTCCATGAGGAACATTCCATTTCATTCTTACTAAAATGACCGGAAGTTGCGTAGGTCCGCCATATTTGGAGAGATTGTTTTTGTTTATGTTCTGTGACGCCATTATCAGGGCCCTCCATCTCCCGTATTAAAAAGTTAACACAAATCCCGATCTTGTCTCTCTATCGCACTTGTAGAAAATTCCATGAGGAACATTCCATTTCATTCTTACTAAAATGACCGGAAGTTGCGTAGGTCCGCCATATTTGGAGAGATTGTTTTTGTTTATGTTCTGTGACAGGGCCCTCCATCTCCCGTATTAAAAAGTTAACACAAATCCCGATCTTGTCTCTCTATCGCACTTGTAGAAAATTCCATGAGGAACATTCCATTTCATTCTTACTAAAATGACCGGAAGTTGCGTAGGTCCGCCATATTTGGAGAGATTGTTTTTGTTTATGTTCTGTGACGCCATTATGGAAATGTCAATTTGGGTGTCACTCACTTCACTTGAAAAGTTTTTTCTGGTTGAAAAGTTTTTCGCGCTGCCAAGATCGATCAACTTAAAAAGAAGTAAAGTGCTACCGATTGCCATAAGCTGAGTATTAATTCAAAACAGTGTAATTCAGTGGTATATCCGTGCTTCAGGTGTTAGGTATTTCTAAAAATGGTTTACTGTTGTGTACCCGGATGCCGCAACAAAAGTGTTAAATCAGGTCCTTTACATTTTTATGCTGTTCCTGGAAGTATATCCCGAAGGAAGGTATGGGTGAATCAGTGTCCATCCTGCTTAAGTACTGCTTAAGTAATTTTAATCGCAGAATGCACAAAGATGATTCGCGTCACAAAAGTGCAGAAATGGAAGATTTAATCCGCACCAAAGTCTCTGAGGGCTCTGGCTGTATTCTTCTTTAGAGAGTGATTCTGCTCATAAGACTGAACAACAAGATCTCCTAGAAAAGGAGGCTCAGTACGGAAACATAAGTCATTCTGAATTATGATAAGTTATTCACCACCTGTGTTAAGTGCGTGCATGCTGAAGGACCCGCAATTTTAAATAGTGTAAATAAAAATGAGAAATTGTATTATGTTGTGATTCTACTAATGAGACTAAAAACTTTCCCCAAAGAGCGCTCGGGGGGTGCACCCAAGTGGTGTCTGCGTTAAGGAAAAAAAAATCTACCATATAAAATAAAAATATAATATTATAAAAAACAAGTGTTCTGTAAGTGATACTAATTTTACTGGTTCAGGATTTTGAATATAGCTAAGAGGAGGTTTTTTATCACCCTGTATATACAGGGCTTTAGGTATCTCTCTTTCAACCTCTCGGGTGGTTAATCAGTCCATTAAATTGAACAACTTCCCCGAGGAACATAGGTCAAAATACGAAAAAAATATTTTGATCTCTCATTCAGAATGTGCTATATGCTGATGAAATTTGTATGGGAACTCAAAACTTTGTTTTCGTATTTTGACCCTATGTTCCTTGGGGAAGTTGTTCAGTTTCATGGACTGATTAACCATCCCAGAGGTTTAAAGAGAGATACCTAAAGCCCTGTATTAAGATTAAGTGTATTTGAATAAATAATAATATCTAGTTTTATCATAGAAAATATATGCAATGTATTACTTAATATATTTTCGGGGTGCAATCCATGCATGTTGTTAATGTTAAAGTAAATTAGACAAGTAAACCTTAATTTCTTATTTTGGGTAAAAATAGCTCATTGTTACCTCGTCTCATGTATAATCTCGCCACATCGAAAAACAAAAGTCATCTCGTCACACCCAATTTTTGTTTATCTCGTCACAGTGTCAAATTTTTTTTAAATAAAGCCAATTTCATGTATATTATACAGGGTGTAAAGGACAGCTTAGCAAATACTTAAATGGTGGAATCTACCCATAGCTAGCATCAGCTATAAGTAATTTTTTTTCTGGAAACGTCATGTTAAGGAGTTTTTATTATTTACCTACTTTGGCGCTACGCAACGTATCGTGATACCGCGCCCCGCACGCAATCCCCCCGCGCCGCGTTGCTACCGGAGTGCGATGTACATTGCTAGTTTTCGTGTTTTACGTTGTTATGATTGTTTTTTTATTGCAAAATAGAGTGTATTAGATTAAATAATAAAAAATGTAAGCAGAAAATATTAAGAAACATGAAAAAAAAAAGAAAATTTTCCGGAGAAAAATTCCACTGGAAAATCATTCAGAATGATTGTCTGAGTCCAGGGTTTCAGTTTTTGCTAAGCTGTCTTTTACATCCTGTATACATTTTTCTGATCTTTCAATTTAAAGTTCTCCGCCCGTAAAAAAGCACCCGTTACCTCAAACCGTGTGCAACCACATACGCCTCACAACAGCTGCTTTACACCACTTATCGAGGGACTAAGCAATACCATGTCGTCGGCGTAGTGTTTGTTACTAACAAATGTGACGTCAATATGACACCCAACATGCTTAGTCACTCGATAAGTAGGTTGAAAAGCACAGACGAGCTCAAACCACCCATCGCATACTGCATTCAAACCCATACTCATGCGACATCGTCGTACCGGCCCATCTCACCTGATTGATATTAGCCGTTGTTAGCTGAGACGAGCTTTTTTATTTAACTGTGACGACTTGTCACAAAATGTATAGAGTCGAAATGTTATGACGAGATTACACATTGTGACAACGACCCAAAAAAATACTATTTTTAAAACTGATTATATAAACGTTGTGTTAAAATATTTGCTGAGTTTACCCCCTGGATATGAAAATCAGTAAATATTTTTTCAACGGCCGGAATAAATCTTAAGTAGGTACTTAACTGAAATGTCATGTTTGATGTATAGTACCTACTTCATTTGTTTTGTCAGAAAATTACCTATAAATAATTGTTTTATCTATGTATGTACCTAATAATAATTGTGAAATGTTAATAAATAAATACCCCAATATTTTGACTTTTTTTTCTATAAAAAAAACTAAAAAGGTTTTAATGGGCATTTTTATTTTTTAAAGAAAGATAGGCAAGAGAATGTTTTGGCTCAATCCAGAGGCCAACCGACAAATTGGCAAAAAGTCTAGATTCCAAGCCAAAAAAGAATATACATGACAGGAAAAAAGAGATGGAATGTTCTTTTTATAGCTGTCCCTTTCTCGCAGTTATTGCTTCACATTTTTTGTTCGAAGTTAACAGTCTTCTTTCGGGTAGTTGTATGTCTATGTTCTGTGACGCCATTATGGAAATGTCAATTTGGGTGTCACTCACTTGAAAAGTTTTTTCTGGTTGAAAAGTTTTTCGCGCTGCCAAGATTGATCAACTTAAAAAGAAGTAAAGTGCTACCGACTGCCATAAGCTGAGTATTAATTCAAAACAATGTAATTCAGTGGTATATCCGTGCTTCAGGTGTTAGGTATTTCTAAAAATGGTTTACTGTTGTGTACCCGGATGCCGCAACAAAAGTGTTAAATCAGGTCCTTTACATTTTTATGCTGTTCCTGGAAGTATATCCCGAAGGAAGGTATGGGTGAATCAGTGTCCATCCTGCTTAAGTACTGCTTAAGTAATTTTAATCGCAGAATGCACAAAGATGATTCGCGTCACAAAAGTGCAGAAATGGAAGATTTAATCCGCACCAAAGTCTCCGAGGGCTCTGGCTGTAGATCTTCTTAGAAAAGAAGGCTCAGTAATGAAACTTAAGTTATTCTGAATCATTATGTTTAAGTTATTCACCACCAGGCTGGCTAAATGCGGGCTGATGGACCCACAATTGTAAATAGTGTAAATAAAAATTCTATATAGAGTGATTCTGCTCATAAGATTGAACAACAAGATCTCCTAGAAAAGGAGGCTCAGTACGGAAACATAAGTCATTCTGAATT
The DNA here is from genome assembly GCA_949987775.1 of Aproaerema taeniolella. NCBI lineage: Eukaryota > Metazoa > Arthropoda > Insecta > Lepidoptera > Gelechiidae > Aproaerema > Aproaerema taeniolella. Next base: position 16,301,618 of record OX465247.1, on the reverse strand, counting down.
ATGATAAGTTATTCACCACCTGTGTTAAGTGTGTGCGTGCTGAAGGACCCGCAATTGTAAATAGTGTAAATAAAAATGAGAAATCGTATTATGTTGTGATTCTACTAATGAGACTAAAAACTTTCCCCAAAGAGCGCTCGGGGGGTGCACCCAAGTGGTGTCTACGTTAAGGAAAAAAAATCTACCATATAAAATAAAAATATAATATTATAAAAAACAAGTGTTCTGTAAGTGATACTAATTTTACTGGTTCAGGATTTTTAATATAGCTAAGAGGAGGTTTTTTATCACCCTGTATATACAGGGCTTTAGGTATCTCTCTTTCAACCTCTCGGGTGGTTAATCAGTCCATTAAATTGAACAACTTCCCCGAGGAACATAGGTCAAAATACGAAAAAAAAATTTTGATCTCTCATTCAAAATGTGCTATATGCTGATGAAATTTGTATGGGAACTCAAAACTTTGTTTTCGTATTTTGACCCTATGTTCCTTGGGGAAGTTGTTCAGTTTCATGGACTGATTAACCATCCGAGAGGTTTAAAGAGAGATACCTAAAGCCCTGTATTAAGATTAAGTGTATTTGAATAAATAATAATATCTAGTTTTATCATAGAAAATATATGCAATGTATTACTTAATATATTTTCGGGGTGCAATCCATGCATGTTGTTAATGTTAAAGTAAATTAGACAAGTAAACCTTAATTTCTTATTTTGGGTAAAAATAGCTCATTGTTACCTCATCTCATGTATAATCTCGCCACATCGAAAAACAAAAGTCATCTCGTCACACCCAATTTTTGTTTATCTCGTCACAGTGTCAATTTTTTTTAAAATAAAGCCAATTTCATGTATATTATTATACAGGGTGTAAAGGACAGCTTAGCAAATACTTAAATGATGGAATCTACCCATAGCTAGCATCAGCTAGAAGTAATTTTTTTTCTGGAAACGTCATGTTAAGGAGTTTTTATTATTTACCTACTTTGGCGCTACGCAACGTATCTTGATACCGCGCCCCGCACGCAATCCCCCCGCACCGCGTTGCTACCGGAGTGCGATGTACATTGCTAGTTTTCGTGTTTTACGTTGTTATGATTGTTTTTTATTGCAAAATAGAGTGTATTAGATTAAATAATAAAAAATGTAAGCAGAAAATATTAAGAAACATGAAAAAAAAAATGAAAATTTTCCGGAGAAAAATTCCACTGGAAAATCATTCAGAATGATTGTCCGAGTCCAGGGTTTCAGTTTTTGCTAAGCTGTCTTTTACACCCTGTATACATTTTTCTGATCTTTCAATTTAAAGTTCTCCGCCCGTAAAAAAGCACCCGTTACCTCAAACCGTGTGCAACCACATACGCCTCACAACAGCTGCTTTACACCACTTATCGAGGGACTAAGCAATACCATGTCGTCGGCGTAGCGTTTGTTACTAACAAATGTGACGTCAATATGACGACACCCAACATGCTTAGTCACTCGATAAGTAGGTTGAAAAGCACAGACGAGCTCAAACCACCCATGGCATACTGCATTCAAACCCATACTCATGCGACATCGTCGTACCGGCCCATCTCACCTGATTGATATTAGCTGTTGCTAGCCGAGACGAGCTTTTTTATTTAACTGTGACGACTTGTCACAAAATGTATAGAGTCGAAATGTTATGACGAGATTACACATTGTGACGAGATAACAACGACCCAAAAAAATACTATTTTTAAAACCGATTATATAAACGTTGTGTTAAAATATTTGCCGAGTTTACCCCCTGGATATGAAAATCAGTAAATATTTTTTCAACGGCCGGAATAAATCTTAAGTAGGTACTTAACTGAAATGTCATGTTTGATGTATAGTACCTACTTCATTTGTTTTGTCAGAAAATTACCTATAAATAATTGTTTTATCTATGTATGTACCTAATAATAATTGTAAAATGTTAATAAATAAATACCCCAATATTTTGAGTTTTTTTTCTATAAAAAAAACTAAAAAGGTTTTAATGGGCATTTTTATTTTTTAAAAAAAGATAGGCAAGAGAATGTTTTGGCTAAATCCAGAGGCCAACCGACAAATTGGCAAAAAGTCTAGATTCCAAGCCAAAAAAAGAATATACATGACAGGAAAAAAGAGATGGAATGTTCTTTTTATAGCTGTCCCTTTCTCGCAGTTATTGCTTCACATTTTTTGTTCGAAGTTAACAGTCTTCTTTCGGGTAGTTGTATGTCTATGGGTCCGAATTCCTATTGCTTCTCGCTTTATATTTTAGATTTTGTGTTAATTTAATTTTTAACGTTAAATACCATACTTTTACGAAGCTTTAAAAAATATTGGAATTCCACTAAGTTATTTCATGTCGTGTAGCGATGTAAAAAAGTGTGTTTTCATTCATAAAACTAGAGGAATTTGATCAGCTGACTTCAAAACCAACTCCAGTGCTGCGGTATCAACTCGTGATTTGGGTAAGTACCTATTATAGTTAGTGCTCTCGTGCAAGCAGTTTAGAGGTACAAGTAAGTTTCGTATTCTTTCAAAAGTTTTTAAGGAAGTCTCAAAAATATAAAAAGGATATTATTGGTTTCACTGAAGTACCCTAGTTCTCTGAAGTCTTATTAGACTGAAACTTTTCTTAACTTTACTCTAGTTCCGAACAAGTCCTAGAGTACTACATATCAAGGGCGGTAATACATTTCCCTAGATTCTATAATTTATCTTACTGCTGGAACCTTTTGACCGCAAAATGTCTTTATTAAAGATTTATTGAATTTGCATTTATTCACCTTGACTTATTTATTATTACCAATCATAGGTAATTAGTATTTGCATTTATTTTCAGTCTTTTACTCTTTTTTATCTTCACTAATGATTCAAAAAAGGGAGATTTATCTAACACCTCAGTAATTATATTTAATAAGTACATAAATTAGGCAATATTACTTTTAATTCTTATTAGAAAATTTAAGAGAAACACTTAAAACTCATGAAATTTAACAGAATAAATAGTATATGTTTGTAAAATCCTACTTCTGGGTAAAGGCCCTGCTTTACTCAACAAGTTCTTATAGACTCAGTAGGTATATTTTTCAATAGAAATTCAATATAAATATTTTTTTAAACAAATAAAAAATATTTAGTTTTTATTTCTTAAAATTTAAATGAAATTATGAATTATCATTATCACACCAATGAGGCCCCCACAATGAACCCCCACTCAGCTTAAATATCCACAGTTCTGGATATATCTATAAACTATAGTGTGTCAAAAACACTTGAGAACCGGGACACTGGACTTGTGACTTGGATGACCCTCTTGATTAAACCATATAAAATAAAATATGTTACTATCGATTTAAAAATTTGTTTTTCTTTAAATCCATAGCCATTTTAAAACGGAATGTCCTCTGGAAATAAAGTTAATTATTTAGCAGCTAAGAACTTATTTTTAGCCATGTTTAAATTAAGGAAAATTATTTTCATTAAGTCACCTTATCATTTGTCCGAAAAATATTTTTCCGATTTTCATTAGATAGAAAAGTTTCGATAGCAAAAAGTGAAACCAAATAAATTAACAGAAACAAACTACTTCACTAGTGAGTAAACTAAAGAAATTATTGTCGACTCAGGAAAGATTCATAATCTTAGATTCAGAAGACCCATTATAGAGTTCCGCCCACCCCACTTTCAAAGACAGCAGTTGTGTTGTATCTTTTCGTCAAGCTCTTTTTCACATAAATAAATGTAATTAATATGGGGCTAGCAGCATAGACGCCCACGGCATCAAAACAGTAGTTAATTTTATTCAAGGGTAGCTTATAGTACAAACAATTTTACAATCGTTTAAACATTATCTCCCGGTTGTTTGAATTATAAACCGTACTTTATTTAACAAAAGTTAAAAATGCAAACTGCAACTGATGACAATCGAAACTTTATTCAGGACCCGTTCTAGCGGGCTCCGGGAAATGACCAAAGCGGCAAAATTGAAGGCAACCACGCCAGTGGCGGATTATCCCTAAAAACACACTAAAGCACGTGCTTAGAGATCCAGACCCTCAGGGGACCCCCCAGAGCAGAGAAATAAAGTTTACTATTAAGTTTGAAGCGGGGATAGCCTAATTGGTAATGAGCCAGACTTGTAATCCGAAGGTCGCGGGTTCAAATCTTGGTGCTGGCCTGTACCACTAAAATTCGTCTTTTCGGATTTATGTACGGATTTCTAATTATCACTTGCTCAACAGTGAAGGAAAACATCGTGATGAAACCCGCCCGTTCTAGAAAATTCATTTTCGAAAGACGAGCGGTTCACCAACCCGCATTGGGCCAGCGTGGTGGACTATGGACTAAATCCCCCTCGTGTTTCAAAGGGAGGCCCGTGCCCCTCGGTAGGGACGTATATGGGCTGGTAAGAAGATTAAGTTTTAATCAAAAATGTGTGCGCTCGCCGCACATTTCTTATCCAGTTTGCGCGATTGTTATAATTTATGGCTTTATTTGAGCTCTACAGCAAATATGACTTGTTCTACATTTACTTAGTCTTCAAATTCATAGTAAAAATATGCGTAACATGCCAATCCCAAAGGTTATATTCTTTAGAATTACAAGCTCGTGATCATATCTCATGGTGTTAGCTTAATTTAAAGGGCGGCGAATATTATTTTTGCCTAGAGCGACTTAATAGTTTCGATATAAGCTTTATGATATAGGTAACCTTTGACTCGCATAAAATTGTAAGTTATAATTTTTTAAAGATAACTTTCACACGTAACTTTTTTCTTCATAAACTGGTAAGTCATCACGACGATCCGAGGCGAGATTTTGCATATCAACACAAAACGCAGATCGGACCCTGAATTTTGTCAATTAAAATATCTGTAAACGGATACCTAGAAATTACTTTCACGAAAACTGATATGTAACGTAGGTACTTTGTTCTTTCACGAAAGGTAAAAAATTCACACATTCACAGGATAACGAAATTATTCAAAACGTATTTTCGGAGTAATGTAAATGTCAAAAAATGTCGAAGAATAGATTTTTGGGAAAAGTTTTCCATTGTGTCGTGGGTCCCTCTGAACGTACATAAAGACTTACACAAACACCCGACCCGAGAACAAACATCTCAACAACAACAAATTTAATGCTTTCGCGATCCCTTATTACTTATATTGTATAAATAGTATCTGATAAATATTGAATGAAATCCCAATGACCCTAGGACCTTCACTTGTCAGCTCTGTGTAACTGGCATGTATTAAGTCTCCTCTCAAGTAAAAACTCGTAAATAAAATTGATACACTCGTTCAGTACTCGTCGGCCATCAGCCGCACACACGTATCGTTGATCTGAGGTCGAAGTGCTCTCAAGACCAGCGCGAATCAACTTGTTTTCGGTTTTATTAATAGAGCAAGCAATCATATTTTTATTTAAGGTTTTGTATTTATTTTTATCAGCACATAGCCAATATATATTTATCTGAGGTCGAAGTCCTCTCAAGATCAGCGCGAATCAACTTGTTTTCGGTTTTATTTATAAAGCAAGCAATAATATTTTTATATAAGGTTTGTATTTTTTATCATCCCGTATACTTTTCCCCACCGAGGGGCAATCCGAGCGCGTCTTTCGAAAACGAATTTCCTTAGACGTGCAGATTTCATCATTTTCCTAAAAAGACAAAAGTGTTACACGCCCGCACCAGCATTTAAACCCGCAACCTTCCGATCACAAGTCTGGCTGATTACCAACTGGGCTCTTTAACCTATTTAACCGTGATTTGTATTAAATAGGTTAATACAAACCTTGCTTCAGTATTTTTTCAGTTAATAACAACAACTCTGGAATACATTATTGTCATAGACTTAAAAAGTTAATTGTTATTGTATAGTATGTTAAATAACAGCTGTTTTATAATATCATCATCAATTTGATGTGTATATTTACCATCTTAACATTCATTTTACATTTTATTTTATTTATTAAACTTTACGGTAAGAAACTTTTTTGCATGTGATAGGTAGTTTACCATAATAATTTTATTTGAGGTCTATAACGCCTGAGATACTGGTAAAATAAATGAACCTAGTTCAGGTACATTAGTGTTCAGTTTTTTCATTACATTGTGTACGTTTAGCACTTAGGTGTTTCCTTCGCGTGCTTTATGGGTTGAGAGCCATCTGCGCTCACCACTTGCTCGGTGAAGCTGTCAAGGCCATCAGCGGCCAACAGCATAGTCATTCAAAAAAAAAAAAAAAAAAATCGCGTGCTTTTTGAACACATGGTGTACGAGATTCGTATCGCACGCGGCGTAAACAAGCACGCGACGGGTTATGTTAAATTCTTGGTTTAATAAATAAATTTTATTCAATTTAAAAAAACTTTAAAAACACAACAAAAGTTTCTACGGATGATCTTACCAAGCGAATTTTTTAAATTTTATTTAAACATACAGGTATAGAAATGACTCGGTTTACGGTTTAGGGTAAAACATTCAGTATGAGCAAGTGCTACCTTAACACTTCCTAAATTGACCAGTGATTACTTTTAAATTACGAAAACCCAGTCTGTAAAAAAGTTGCATAAATACTTATCCAACAAATGCCAAACTCTGCAGCGAGACTGGATTTTATGTTTGCTGTGAAAAAATAATGTTCATTTTCATTTCAACGACGTCCATTAAGCGTCATTAGCGTCATATGTAGTGCTCATAAAAATACCATAAATACCATCGTCCGAGCTCTCATGTGTTGTTACTGTAGCGAGCAAAATTCCATACCTGTTTCAAAATAAAATCTCTAAGCAGTCTTACAGCACCAGTTAAAAACGCTAACGATTAACGCCTTATGGATGTTTATAGAAATATTAGAACATCATTTATTTGATACTTTTACAATCAGACATTACATTAAAATTACACTAATTAAACGGTAATAACGAAATGGCTTCCACTCAGCATTTTTCGTGACCCCGAAGGGCCATCGACGCTGGTTTTTAGTGACGCCAAAGCCATAGTATAGTCATTGTAAGTATGGATATCCTAAGTTTATATAGGTATAAAGCGGTTTGTCACGGATAAATCATGAACTATCAGATTATAATGCGTTAAATTGTCAATACTTCATAGTTGATTCTCGCGAGATCTATTATAAATTAACGATCTTCAATCTTTCAATGGCATATGCATATGCAATAATGCTCACGAATGTACATGCATGACACTAATTAAACCTACTCGTTGGAAATGTATTTCAAACAACCTGTATGTGTATAATGTATATAGGGCAAAAGTTTTAGAGATGAAGATGACATGCTGTTAGCTGAAACAAAGACGAGATTTGCTTTATCGGACAAACACATCAAGCCGTGGCTTCGTTGCCTCTTAGATTTGCGTATGATGCGTCCACTTTCATACTGTGACTATGATGTTGGATTATGTTGGACTAGCTTTCCGCCCAGGACTTCGTTCCCTTTGGAATTTGGGAAAATTATGTAGCCTATGCGTTAATCGAGGGTGTCAACTAACTCCATACCAAATTTTATTAAAATTTTAAAATCCTGGATCATGGTCAAGCGTACCCCGAATGAGAAACGGGACTAAGCGCTAGGAAGAAGGTCCAGCCGTTGAGCGTGAAAGAGTAACATACATCCATACATACATTCATACAAACTTTCGCGTTTATAATATTAGTAAGGATTCGTATACATTTTAGCAAACAAGTGGTCTGTAAACACCTTAATCTAAAACCACGAGTGTCAAACCAATAAGAAGACTCACAAAGAAAAGTATCAGCTATAACTAAATATTAACAGTTACTCCAAACAAACATTATTTTTACTGAGTAAAATGACATAGCCACAGCAGTAGTGTTCAATTAGCACATGTAGTTGTGAGGTCGCCGCAATTTCAAAATTATAACTCTGTGACACGCGAGGACATAATAGTGTACTTACCACTAACATGTACTACAATTAAATTAGTTTCTTGTAATATGTGTCGAGAGCTTAACAGTTATATTTGACTATCTACCGATAACAAAATACCTGGTTACGTACGAATTCGTCATTATCTTTGTGAGTCTGTAATTTGTAATTTAGTCCTTTGCGTGCCGGCGGCGAGTGGTGTCGTGTTGCCTCCTATTACGTTGCATTACGAATCAGATTTCACTTACTTTGTGCAGCTAGCTGTATTCCCCAGAGCAGGAAACGCGTAACTTGAGCACACACAAAATCCAGGTCAGATTTGTTAAGTTATTAATTGCTAGTTTTTAATTTAAATACTAAAATGCCCGTACTAGAGTATAAACACTCCAAAACTTTTGATTTTGGTTTAGTCTTGATAACTTCGTATTACCTAATATATGTTTAGTTTAAAAAAAAATTGAAGCAACTTTAGTTAAGTAGGTACCTAAATTAACTCTAGTTAGGTAACATAATTTGTTTAACATATCTTTAATATCAAGAATGTGGCACGAATTTTTATGTTTTATTATAATTACATACATACATACGCTCACGCCTGCAATCCCTAACGGGGTAGGCAGAGCATCAGTGGTTCCAAAATTATAATTATACTAGCTGTCCGCCCGCGTCTTCGTTCCCGGTGGATTTCTTTTTTTTGTGATACAACCATCCTCGAATTCACTTGAACACACACACAAAAAAAAAAATCAATCCAGCCGTTTAGGAGGAGTTCACTGTCAACACACGTACCGAAGAATTATATATATAAAGATAATTATAATTATTATAATTATCGGGTTAAAATCGGCACCAGCCATGTGCTGTAAAAAAAACAATTCGATACTTAGCAGAAATGTTATTATATTTTTTTATATCTATAAAAAATGGTACTGATTGATTGACTCGATGAATTTCTTTATTGATTGATCTACCTTATCAGTTATCATTCAATGACAAAAAAAACCTAAATACCCGGCTTGAAATCCAATGACTGCGTTACGTCCATGAATTAGATAAAATTGTTTATTGTAACTTATGATTATGATTAATCTAATAGATTATTTATGAATGATTGTTACTTTTTAGTCAAAATATTTAGGATATTTAGGCGCTTTAGATTCAGTGAACCGCAGGTATATTTTTTGTACTAATTATGAAATTATGATTTAGGACTTATTTCCGACTTATTCAGGCAAACCTTTTCACGTGTTAGCCAATAGTTAAAGCTTTGTCTTTTATTAGATATGCTCAATTATTATGTGTATGTAGTACACGAATTTTACTTTTGGCTTTAAATTATGTGACTTAAACAAGAGTTTAAAATGAGAAATAACATTAATTACCGTCAAACCTTGCTTAGGGTTTGAACGGAGCTGAGCAACCACACTACTTGAGGCCGCATTCTAATTCTATTTAGGTTTCTCTTTTGCTGCAGTTCAGCTTGTTTTCACCGTTGTGTGTGAATCTCTCGCAATCCGCACAAAAACATGCAATGCTCATCTCCTTTCTTATTTCTTCGAAACAAATGAATTCTTTGCTTTTCTCTAGAATCAGTTTACCCAATTGATTAAGCAAATTAGTCGAAACGTGAAACTGAAACAATACATATTTAATAAGAGCTAAAAAATGGAAACGACGACGCGCGACGTTAGCTATAGTCCGTAGCAACATACCTAGTGAAACTCGTCTCATGTGATTGTAACAATACAAACTAAATTGTATGGTTACTGGCTGCCGAAGAACAATGTCTCTCTAGACTAGAATATAAATCAATTTTCAGCCATCATACTGAAAAGAAACACTAACATCACTTTATTACCTATTTTATGACTCAAGACTATTTTAAAAGCATTTTTTGCTATGACTATTGGCCTTGATTTTATTTATAGACTGTCTTTTCCAGACAAGTATGCAGCTAAAATGGGGCATAGCAGGGGTGGGGATGATAGCACACGACTTTCTCACAGCCCTGGACACACTATCGCCTGAGCAACACAAGGTCGTGGCTATAGCTGGGAAAGACCTAGAAAGGGTTCACAGATTGGCCACGCTCCATAAAATCGGCACTGCATACGAAGGCTACGAGGCACTCGCTGATGACGACTCTATAGGTAACGTTGTCAATATTGACTCGCTCTATTTGTATTTATGTTTCTATTGTTAACTGTAGAACATCATGCGCTACTAATGAAATGTTATTGAAATGGATATTATGACAGTTGGTGATGTACTCATTTGTTTTGGTGCAGCGTCTTATGCAACGCTAGCTAACAGAACCGTCAATTCTCATTTTCTCAATCAGTGTTCGCATCTCGTTTCAACAGTTCAGCTCAAACTGTCTTGTTAATTGAAATGATGCGTCGTTCACTCGTTTATTAGCATCAAGCTGCCATTAACAATTCGCTTCAATGTCATGATAATGACACTGCCGAACTTGTTAGCTCTATCAATTGCGCGTAATTGTTACTTAGCGTGAGCAAGAAAAAGAATGAAACACATTTCTTTATTACGTCATCATTTTCACTACAACTTTTCGACTTATGAAGTATTTGAAGTATTTAAATTTTAACAACAATTTCTTAATCTAACACCTGTGTCAAAATCGCCAAGTTTTTTACGAAAAAAAGGACAAGAACAAGACGTATACTACCGATATCATTATATTTTTTCTTCTATACAGCTTGAATTAAACTTTATGGCAACTACTCTGACTCGTGTATTAATAAACTGTTTGTTGTGATACTTACTCGTTAGTTAGTTAGAAACCCGAGTTGTGCTCATTTAATAGATGCCACGAAGTTTAGGTTAGACTATACATACATCCTAACGCTAAGCTTTGCCTAAACACAACAATCAACGACCTTCTTCTTTCCAGACATTATATTCGTCAGTGTCTTGAATCTGCAGCACTATGAGATTACTAAACTAATGTTAGAGAATGGGAAACACGTGCTGTGCGAAAAGCCAATGGGCATGACGTATAAACAGACAAAATCACTAGTGGATTTAGCAAGGGAGAAGAAGCTATTCCTCCTTGAAGGGATGTGGTCTCGATTCTTTCCTGCTTACGACGCTTTGGAGCAGCACATTGCCACAGGTGGGCTTGGGGAAGTGTATCACACCAGCATACAGTTCGGAGTCGAAATTAATGACATTGAACGAAACCTGTAAGCATTTTTCACTTGCTTTTCTTTTGGAACTGTTTTTTGAGGACTAATAAATTTAACAATTGTAGAGGGCACCCAGAACACACTTTTTTGTAATGTAATGGTCTGTTAACAAAGTCTACATTTTAAGAAGACTTTGTCAAAATCTCACTTGGTATAAGTTATCATAAGTATATACTTTGTATGTATTAATTAGTTAATAACAGATTTAATTAAGAACACGGAATGTTATCTGCTGCTTCTGCACTAATACTCCCCCTTTGAGTTTTTCTATCTTCAATATGTTACTTTCTCTCCTGATAGGGTCTGAAACTTCCATCCTTTAGGAACAATAAAATCTGCAACTTGGCTGCAACCTGCTATGTGAGACTATAAATTAACTTGTCTTGATTTCACCACACTAACATTCATATATTTTATGCTAATCTACGCTACACTTCGATTTCTATTCTGTAGATAAATCTCGCAGCATATGGTTGATCTATTTTCATTTTACCAAGTCATGGTGTAGACACACCTTGTAGTCACGACTTATGAGTACGTTTAGATACTTGTACGTTTAAATTCTATGTTCTTGTATGTAAGAACTGTTTAGTAACAAAATGCAGTAACGTACACTGCAAGCAACAATGCTACTAGTAACGAACTATTTGTTACAATTCAGCTTTTTTAAAAAATCTGATTTAACAAAAGAAAACGAGGCTTTAGATCACATATATGTCTATGCCAGCCTCATTGGAAGCCTCTTAAACAATTCAGCTTATCAGTAAACTGTTAGATAGAAATATGGAAATGCCGTCTGTCAAACCTTAGTTTACATTAGCTTACCAAAGAAGTGTGATACATGATAAATGTGTGATGTGCATGCGAATTTATAAATAAAAATGTTGACACAGAGACAGCACCACGCAATTGTGCATCATATAAAGATTTAAAAAACACACAATACAATTTGTATGTGGATTATCATGATTATTATATCTCATGCATGAGAAAAGTAGGCAAACAAGACTAAATTAAAATGGCTTTTTCAGGATGAAGGACTTAGGCGGCGGAGCAGTATTAGACCTAGGGATTTATATGCTTCAATTAGTACAATTCATATATAAAGACCCACCGACTGATATTGTTTGCACCGGTCACCTAAGCAAGGCCGGAGTAGACGAATCTATATCTTCTGCCTTAAAGTATAAGGACGGAAGAACTGCGACACTATCAGCGCATACAAGGGCCACGATGACCAATCGAGCAGAAATAATCGGGACCAAAGGCACTATTGCGGTAAGTCGAATGCATAATGGGTAATCTCTATATACTCTATACCCATAAAAAATATTCAATTTAATCAGCAAATAGCTGATCTTTCACAAATAAATTTTGTACAACTGCCATCAATATTTTACGAGTTAAAAATATCATATCAAGTAAGTAAATCAAATAGTAACGATGAGGCAATAAGTCATGAGCTAAACATAGGGTTACTTGTAAAAACCATTATTTGACAATAGAGGGTTCTTCTCTATTAAATTACTACTATTTTGCCATTATTTCAAAGCCTTTATACTTAACAATATATTGTCTCTTGGTAAAAATAGCAAAAACAACACTCGTAGTAAAAATTGAAATGTTCAGTACTATTGAATATTTTACTGAACTGGTTGACCTGTATAATGTATTCTACGATTATTGGACTAGATAATTGTATTTCATGATTATTGGACTAGATCAGGGATGGCGAACCAATGGCACGCGTGCCATTGCTGGCACGCGACGGAATAATTTCGGCACGTCACTGATTACGAGTTTATAGAAAAAAAAGTATAAATTATGATGTAGCACCTATGAATCTTTGAAAAGCAAACGCGCGCAATCGTTCGGGTCCGGTGCGCGGGGTGGAGGCGGGGCGTAGTTGCTATGCTAGCGCGGGGAATGCGGCGGTGGCGCGGGGCGCGGGAACGCAGCGCGGGGGCTTGACTTGAGTAAATAAAAACAAACGAGGCGCAGTGCCCGCGCAAATTGTTTGTTTACGCAAAAAATAGTTGAATTTCATTGTGAAAGTGAACTTTAAAGTTTATTTAAGTTATTATTTGCTGTAATTTAATATGGCTAGTTCAGCAAAGAAACTAAAAGTGCAAAATAGCAAGGATACTAGAGAATTTCAGACTTGGTGGACTGATAAATTCGGCGTGATTAATAAAGGTGACAAAGCAGTGTGTGTTTTATGTTCTGGCACCATGGTATGTAGAACATCTTCCGTTAAACGGCATTTTGAAACAAATCACAAATAAATTTGTCAAAAAAGCGAAGCAGAGCAAAAGGAATTAATTGCGAGTGCTTTGAAAGACAGAAACAAACAGTCAACATCAATAAATAAATTTGTTGGAAAAAATTGTCATACAAGTGCGGCAAGTTACACGGCTGCAAATGTCATTGCTCGGCATAGTAAACCCTTTCAAGAAGGCGAGTTTTTAAAGGAAGCCTGGTTAGCATGCGCGCCTTCTCTTTTTGATGATTTCGAGAATAAAAATAAGATAATTCAGCGCATCAAAGATACTCCTTTGTCCAGAAACACAATAAAGGAAAGAATCTTAAAATTGGCTGAAAATATTACAGAGCAACAAAAGCTTGACATTCACTCTGCTTCATTTATATCGCTATGCCTCGACGAAAGCACTGACGTCACAAAATCTGCACGTTTAGCTGTTTTTGCTCGATACTGCGTAGGAAACGTCATTAAGGAGGAATTAATTGCGATAAAATCGTTACCAACAACTACAAAGGGCGCAGATATTTGTACGGCAGTAAAAAATTCGATAGTTGAAAAAGAAATTGATATTAAAAAGTTGTTTCTGTAACAACTGATGGTGCTCCGAGTATGGTGGGTAAAAAAATTGGTTTCATAAGTTTATTTCAAACTGAAGTAGGACACTCGATTCTTGAATTCCACTGCATCATTCACCAACAAGCCTTATGCGCTAAGAGCGGTTTAACATCTCTTGATAATGTTATGGCAGTAGTTACGAAAATAGTCAACCTCATCTCTGCTCAGGCTTTAAACAAGCGAAAGTTTGACGCTTTGTTGGATGAAGTCAACTCCGTGTATAATGGCTTACTGATGTATAATAATGTTCGGTGGCTGAGTCGTGGGTCTGTACTTGAAAGATTTGTTGAATGCTTGGAAGAAATCAGACTGTTTGCAAAATGAGGGAAAAATTGAACAATACCCACAGCTTTTGGACGTCTTGTGGCTCTCAAAATTGATGTTTTTTACAGACATATGCCAACACTTAAATACGTTAAATGTGAAGCTTCAAGGCACAAACAAAACAATAATCGTCATGATCGATCTCATTCGCGCCTTTGAGGCTAAACTGCAAGTTTTCAGAAACGATATTATCGCAAAAAACTACAAGTATTTTCCATACTTGAAAAAATATGTCAATGAATCTGATATACATGAGACAACAAATGCAGAAAATATTACCGAGGAATTTATCTCTGTGATTGATTCTTCAATTAAGGAATTTTCAACAAGATTTTGTCAGTTCAAAGAATTATCAGAAACGGTCAAGTTTATTATGTACCCAGAAGTAACGACCTTTCATACACTGAACTTCTCCCAGTTCGATTGGTTGGAAATTGAAGATTTTGAAATGCAGCTGATTGATTTCCAATCTAGTTCAATTTGGATACAAAAATTCATAGACATGAGAAAAGAATTAGAGTTAATTGAAACAGAAAGATTGACCAGTAATATAAGTAAAGATGCCAATAATAAAATTTTAGAAACCTGGAATGCGTTGCCAGAAACATTTAATTGTTTAAAGAAGCTGGCTCACGCTATTCTAACTGTATTTTCATCAACATATGCCTGCGAGTCATTGTTTTCAGAGATGAATAACATCAAAGACTCTGTTAGAAATCGACTGACTGATGAATCAAGTTCAGCATGCATTCTGCTAAAAGCAACATCGTACAACCCTAATATAAGTCAATTATCGTCCAATCTGCAACAACAGAAGTCGCACTAATTTTTAATTGCTCTTGTAATTGTATTTTTGGTAAATATAGAGCTTTGAGTTGATATTGTTTCTTTACATTATTTTTCCACTGATCACAAAGTCAATAATATTTGATGGCACGGCTGCGAAGTCATTAAATATTATTCCAGAAAATTGGCACGTATACGCATAAAGGTTCGCCATCCCTGGACTAGATAATGAAACCTTATATCTTCCGCTTGCGTTAATTGCAGCTATTGGGCATTAGGGTTGCCATCTTTTTCATATTTTTTTTGGTTACACATCTAACTTTGGGAAATTTTACTTTAAGTAAAATATAGGCTTAAATCCCCTTCATATTTTGAAGGGAGGCCTGTGCCCCTCGGTGGGGACGTTATGGGCTGGTGAAAAAAATATAGTTTTTACTTAAAATTTAACTAATTTTATTCATAATCTTACAAAATTATGTAATTTTGTTTGTAAAATTTCCCCACGTTGGATATGTAACCAAAAAATAATTAAATAAAGTCTTAAATTCGAAATTAACGTCACATTTATAAGGTAAATAACCCGCCCTGTGCCGTACCAGACGCCACTTAATTATATAGACTTTGAAAACCTAGCGAAAATTGAGGATTAAAAGGCCATGAAATTGAAAAACTTTCGCCAAAGAAGATGTTTTGAAGAAATGCTTTGTAATATTCCTTCTTTGCAAACCTATAGATATACGTGATTACAGTTGAAAAACATCACTAGGTACCCCTTTGCTGAAGTTGTAACAACAACAGAATCATTAAGGTTGTTTGGTGTGCCCTTGACAGTATAAACATGGTAAAAAGGAGTTAAAAATAACACTGCGGTTGGGTTTCAGGGCTAAGTTAATGTCGAGTTTATCCAGTTTCAAGGTCGTGGCTATTAAATGTTTTTCATGTTTCCTTTCTGATAGTCATTTACCATGTTGCATACTAAAAACTGTAATTAAAACTTTCCATACTAAGGACTAGGGGGGGTAAATCATCTTTTAAAACGACAAATATCCTTATTTTAATAAACAATTTAATTACATAGTTAACGGTCCATAAAAAAAGGGAAAAACTCTGTTTTAATATTGCTTTTTAAGCTCGTAAAAAGTACTTCATGTGTATCATAAACATACCCCGTTAGAAAATAGCTATAAAATAACTTACATAGACTTGTACAGAATTAACTTCTAAAAAAAATTGCTTGCACTTAAGAATATTCAAATATGCTTCGTTTCTTCCAGCTTGACTACTTCTGGTGTCCCACAGTGCTGCATATTTCAGCAGCTAACAACACTGAATGGACTCTACCGAAAGGAAAGTTCAAATTCCACTTTCACAACAGCGCTGGACTTAGCTATGAAATACAAGAATGCTGGGACTGTATAAGTGAAGGTAGGGAGTGGTCCTGGTTTTATGTTTTCAGTCTTTACTACTTGGATTGGACAAATTGAGTCTTTTTTTATGAATTAGCAAATATTTTTGATGTGACTGTGTCAATAGTCTTTAGTAGTAGTTTTTATTCATTTATAAGTATGATACATCGAAGCACTTGTGGCCCAGTGGCGCTCACTGATCTAAACTAATCATTGTGGTTAGGCAACGTACACAGGGGCAGGAAACTTGATGGGTGACCAAAGTGGCAATTTATCACGAGCAATTTCGTGCTTTGGGGGCACGTTAAACCGTTGGTCCCGGTTGGTAGTCGTTAAACCAAGTCAAAGGCCAATTGGCGGTTTGAAAACTCTGTCACCAAGGTTAGGTCAAGATCGCCACATACTTTATTATACCTACACGATAAAGAAGGAAGGATCCATCAGTATAGACAAAGGACGGAGCCATACAATAACTTATGCCAAATGTCCTATAGTCGACTTAATTCACCTGGGTGAACTAAGTACTGTGATACCTCAGCTGGGGGCAAATTAGTACAACACGTAATTCTATTTCAGGTACTACAATTATTATAATGAAATTCTGCACTTTTGTTACACTTAATTTTATTCCGACACATACACGGTTAACATTATTCAACAACGCATAGTAAAGTGCTATTTGCACGCCTACGAACGCATACAAGAACTTCTTCCGCGAGATCACTACAATGAATCCACAATAATCAATGGCCTAAGACCAGATCTTCAATCATTTCGAATGTTGACATCGACTACCATTTCAAACCTTTTAAATTGATATTCGAATTCTCTTCTTCGAAATGACCGAATGAGAAAAAAGTTGCGTTATGCCCGATCCTCCATGAAGGTCTGCATACCACAGTACACACTTAGTTTAGTATACATAATGCCCCCAGGTGATTTAAATAGGTTTAAATTATCATTATACACCTAAAAAGAAGAGATCTAATGGTTTTCAGTTTACGCATCTAAATTAATGGTGCGTCTTTAAATTAGCTCGAAACTTTAGGGTCATATGAAACAGAATAACTTTTCCCCGGAAACTTATATGGCGTGACTTTTATATAAAAAGCGAAACTTTAGGGGGTGATTTTGAATAAAACTGAATAACTTTTCCCCCGACTTTAAATGAATAAGAGAAAGGGGTGATTCTCTTCACGAAACTGAATAACTTTCCCCAAGATACCTAAATGAAATTCACAAAAACAAATTCGACTTTTCGTCATTCAGCAAATCGCTTAAATTGTATGAAGGCGTAATTTTTTCTGTTCCTTGGTAATTTTCGCTAATTTAAATTCACCCAATATACAAATTATATTAGTTAGTTGCTTACCAATATGTCTATCAAATTGGATATATATTCTATTTCGTAAGGTCTAAGACCTTGTTAAACTAAATCCGGTAACATGTTCCATATCGACTCGAATGTCTTTATGTGTGGGTTGACGACGATCGTTTAACTCTACAATAAGCAAAAACTAGCAGCTTAGCATATCCAGTTTGCATGCAAACTGTTTTTTTAATGAAAACGGTTTTGCAACAAAAACAGGGTAACGTGATGCGTTATCCTCATCTAGCTTAACATAACATTAAAATTTTTAAAAAAATTAACACCCCGGCATTCATCGCTTGTAACTCTTAAACGGCTGATCCAATTTTGATAAAACATGTCTAAGAACCACCGCTAAAAAACCTGCTTTAAAATTTTAAAAATACGCATCCAAATCGGTTCACCCGTTTAAGAGCTACGGTTCCACTTACACACACAGACGTCAGACAAAGCGATCAAACTTATAACACCTCTCTTTTTGCTTCGGGGGTTAAAAAATAATGTATTTCTTTAATGCTTTTTCAAACAGTACAAACTTATCAGACATTAAGACCGCGAACATTTCAGACATTTAGTCACATTATCATTCAGTCTTTTACATCATTATCAATGCGTATCGTTACAAATCTACTTAACTAAATGGTAAATAGAACTAGATATGACCTCACGTTATGCGTTTCTTCTGGAAAGTTTCAATTTATTACCAAAGCGTAGCATCTGGCCAATATTAATATTTGGAACTCGAAACTTCCAAAAATAAGAACTGGTGAACGACGTTTCCTTTTATTAGTCAATCAATCATTGCATCCATACAATAATGTGACACAATAAAAACAAAATCTTATCCGGTTATTATCCATAAAGCGTATTATCCATAAAGCGTTTAAAAATAAACTCGGATAGCCAGCTAATTTCTGGATTTAATGGAGACAAAGCGCTAGGAAAAATATTATAATATTACTGTGATGGGATTATAGAAAATTGGGTTTTCTAAAAAAAAAAATTTCTAACAATTTCAAAACATTCTACAAAATATTTCAAAATAAATGATAATCCGATAAACACTTGACATATTGTAATCTTGTTGAATTTATAAACAAGGAATAGATAACAGTTTTATACATAGATAACAATCTTTCTAAATTCCTAATCGGGCATCAAATCAAGTCTACAAAATGTTTTTTCCAATCGCATCAAACCGTATCTCAATTCATTCTTTATCTTCTAGGTCCAGGGCCTAGGCTAATTTTTTACTGAGAATTTTGCCATATCGGTCAATAAGTTCTTATTTGTATGGCTACGTTAGTACTATTATATATTCTGTGGTATGGCTGTGGTATGGTTTTTGAGAATTCAAAAATTGAAGTTACCAAGTCTTTGCCCAAGATGTGGTTTGGCTTTTATACGATCATGCACCCGGCCTTCTGCAATAACTCACAAAAAATCAACTACCTGATTAATTTATCGCCAGGTTCTTCATAGCCTTTAGTAAGACAACAAGATTACGATGTGATTCACTGGCAAACATGGAATTGTCACGCTAATAAAAAAATACCTTTATTCAGGTAGTGAATAGTCCTGATTACAGATGGCCTGCAACAACTCGGGAAATATCAACTTACCTGATTAATTTATCGCCAAGTTTTGGCCTTTAGTTGGAAGGCAAGGTTACGATGTTATTCCCTGGTAAATTTGGGGTTGTCACGTGAAAAACAAAACCTGTATTCGATAAATAAACAAAAGTGAATCTTTGCATTGTCAGTGCTACTCGTACTTTGAAAAACTATAAAATGTTTGTACATTCAGGAAACATCCAACAAGTTACCTTAAATGAAATAAAGTCGCGGTAGTCTGTAGTGCTGACATCAGTACTTAATAGCTATCTGTACTTAATGCTGCCATTTATTCTCAATTACTTCCTGGATGTTTCGTCAAAATATTGTTACTGTTATTACAATATTTCGGTGCCAATCCTATTCATTCCGCATCACAACAAAATTCGTTAAATGTGGTGCGCCGCAAATAGCTTTTTATCACTAGCTAGTGAAAAGCTGGCCCGAATAATGATTTAGTCTTTTCAAACTAACGTCGCGAATATCATACTGTAAGTTGTAAGTTGATTTGCCTCTTCTCTAATTTCATTGTAACAAGGCACCACAGCATAAATAAATGTTAGTTTATAGCCAATACCTTATAAACGAAGCTACTAGGAAAACAATACCTACTGTCCAATTATTCAATTCATTTTAAATCTGCGCTAAGTAGATAATCAGAGGAACGGTCAGAAAAATGCCTGAAAATGACATTGTCAAATCTCGGGTTAATTTAAAACCGAGTGTTAGATAGTTGGTGAACATAGCCCTTAGTTAAATTCAAGTTATCTATATCCAGGCAAAAATGTAAAAGGTTTTGGCCAGTTCATATTTATTTTGGCCTGCTCGTAAAATCCCAACTACGGCTATGCTGCTACGGATCCTTAATAAGGATCCTTTTTCTATAATGTCCTTATTCTCCATGACACTGTTTCCTTCTGTAGGTTTAATCTAGAGGTTTGACCTGGACTTGTCCATGTCACTGTATTAAATGTTCTTGTGTTTATTGCTTTGTAAAGTTTTATGCCTGAACGAACTACAACGGTTAATAAACGCACGCAAACTACCAACAGAAAAGCATAAATTTTCCACAATCTGAACCAAACATCATCATTACCATTCCCATAATTGCACGCTATTATTTTAAAACAAACTAATTACAGGAATCGTAAAAAGATTTGCATAAACGAGTGTTTTTGAGATACAACAGTGTTTATTGCTTTACTGCCTTTTGTTTCAATAATAAAGATTACTTGTATTGTAATAGAAAATATAGTGTAGAGTGTAGACGGTAATCTACTATTTTAACTATAACATTTTTAAATGATTTAAAAAAAACATATCTCGTGTCAGCAGATCGAGTATGATGGTGGTATCGAGCGAGTAATGCGCCGCGGTTCTATGTAAAAATGTCAACATTGACAACGCCAGAGGGCGAGCAAGCCTTTGCGCGGGGCATCGCGCAATCAAAGTGAAGTTTCAGCGTTAGCCGAGTGGCGTGCCGCGCGAGTTTGTCGCGATCATGCTCGAGCTATAGAGCCACATTTGAAACGCTTTTCCGAAAATCTTTTACAGGCCTTTCTAAAAAATAATCAGGAATTCTTTGTTTCTGGACTTCTCCTGTTATGATTAATTGATTACATTTGTACGAGTATCATCTTATTATCTTTTCGAACTACATAATAACCATTGATTTCTTCTTTTACAGGTAAATTAGAGAGCCCCAAAATGAACCTAGATGAAAGCGTCCTCCTGTCAAAGTTAACAGATACGATGCGAGCACAACTTGGTGTTTTAGAAAATGGACTTTAAAGTGGTGCAATATGATGTATATTTGAAACGCACATTCTAGTACTTATACCTGCATACTAGGCAGTTATTGAATGCTAACGTGATGATGCTGCAGAAGTTTGGTGCTAATTCCAAAACCGTTGGGAAACGTTCCACGAAGTTCCTATACCTATTGGCATTAGAAAAAAAAAGTAGATGAAATCAAACGTTTATTATTAGATCCAATGATTTTACTGACTTACTTTAGAACTAGAAATATACAGTGAGTTGCAAAAGTCCTTGTAGAACATAAGAAAATGTTTGTGGAGAGATTTTCATGTGCACTATTGATGCCTTAATAATTAACCAGAAACGGAGGAACAAAATGATGTGATATATAATAGATATTTGCTTCTAACTAGTTAATAGATTTCGCATATTTTCAAAGTACAGTATTTTACCTCAACTAACTGTGATGCCAAGTGTGTTGTGAAATGTATTTTAAAATAAAAGCCATAACATGCTACCGAAAGTATTTTAATTTCTTATCGCATATATGTATAGGTAGAGTTATCAATCACTTCTAAGTCAAAAATTTTCCTATCTTGAAATAACACATTTGTTGCTTATTTTGATTTGATTACACGTAAAAAACAACGTATTACGTAAGCATAGATATAAAACACACATACGCATACAATTATTTATACCTACATACAATAGAATAACGCTAATCATTAAAAAACGATTTAATATCTATGCACAAAACACAATTTCTTCAACAGCAAATTGAACATTTAAATTCTTTCAAATATTTATATGTATAGGCCAACATATATCGTTATACGCTTGACACCTTTTATGTTGTATTTAATTGATATTTTTATTATTTATCTAAAAGTAATATATTCTTACTTTATGCGTTTTATCTTAAATATCTCCTAACCACAGTGTCTATATTTAAATACGTAAGTATATTTTCTTTTAATACAATCATTATGTTGCTAGTTTCTTTAATTTTTTTTATTTACAGTATATATAAATTTGTGTTATATATTTCTTATCGCGGTAACTAAATATTGTAATATGTTTTACAAAAATAAAATCGTAGCATGTACCTATTAATTTAAACATAGACGAGACGTGGTCGAATCAAATTAGCGTGTCTTTACAGCATTGCAGATCCAAAATGATAATAAAAAATCTAAATTAATATTTATAAATTCATCTAACATAATTACAAGAGATAAAATCATAAATGTACTTCTGAATGACAATGAACCGATTAGTTTTTTTTGCCTTATCGACTAAACATCGAAACACACCACTGAATCTATTAAATACAACTACATTTGCAGGTAGCTTTTTGGAAGACTCGAATATATTTGGAAGACTTTTTTGGTCGAAAACTAAATGCAATCAAGTCACAAAATTTATTTATTTTTTAAAACATACCTTAGTTTTATACATTTTACAAAGGAAATAGATGTGCGTAAATGACAAATCAGTTCCTGAAACAGAACTGAATTTGTATAGCCTTAGGTATCTTTGTTTTCTAGCCTCCATGTTTTCAAAACAAATTCTCAGAGTAAATTCTCCGCCTTTCCAACTCAACATTGCTATTTTACCCCGCAGCCAGTGACTACAGAAGCTGGCATAATGTCAGTTGTCCATCCATTCAGCTATCTTCAAAAGCTTAGAAATTATTTTAAGGCAGATCAAAATACTGTCGAAGTTACACTGGCAGTCTATTTCATTCCAAACCAATAGTCCTAAGTTAACAAAACTTATTTCAAAAAATCGGAACTAGGTATTTACCAAAATCAGCAGTTAGCTTGTGCAGAGGTATATACTATTTTACCTGCACAAATTGTTTACCAAAAACTATACAGAGATAGATACCAATATGGTCATGTGCAATTTTATAAAGACAACTTGTTCTTAGCCAAAAAATAAGTTTTGTTGCAACAAAGGACTGTAGTCACCCCTCTCACAATTCTCGCATCATACAGATAAATTGTAATATAATTAAAGACTGGCTTTAGAAAAGTACATATGAATGAGGCTACAAATTTCAAGTCTTTGAAATAATTAGGATAAATTGATGGAAACAAATTGTGAGTCTGGTGCTTATTTGAAGCTATCAAAAACTTCGTGGAAGAGCCTGGCGCAGTCCCTGGCCTGTTGTTCGCTGAGGACTAGCGGCGGTGCGATGCGGACCACCTGACCTTGCGTCGTTTTAGTCACCAGACCCTTGTCTCTCAGCCGAAGGCAGACTTCATTCGCGTTGATACCTGCAGCAAAACCATGTATTAGTGAAATTTGTGAAAATTTACTTCACGATCGAAGCAGAAGAAAAAAAATCTGCGAGCCGCCAACTCTTTCAGGTATTATGTAGTCTTGAGGCTTTTATGAATTATGGCTAGTTATATGGCCATGTCACAGCCATATTTTATCTAATTTCTGTTTTTGTTCTGTTGTTTTGGCTTTTATGAATTATGGCTAGTCATATGGCCATGTTTTCTATGTTTGTGTTTCCTGGACTTGTATTTTTTGTATAATATACGTCAAGTGATTCCACGTAATATGATCGCTCAATCTATCCCAGTAAGAGAATATAGAGGCATGTTTATACCACTGAAATGTGTTGATTTGAAGTATATTTGTGAATGCATGTGTGTGTTACTGAGGGATAATATTATTTCACAGGACAACTTACTCTTCAAGTAATTCTATTTCATTTCACATTCTCAGAATGTATTCGTGTTAATAAATACGAGTAATAATAAACTTAAAATACGTACTGTCGTGTACTACGAGAGCAAGCATGAGTCCCTTCCCTCGCACTTGGGTCACTTTGCTTTTGGGGATCTTCTCAAACTCGTCGCGGAGGATCTTGCCTACTTTAGCTGCGTTTTCGATCATGCCTTCTTCTATCAACACCTGCAATTTATATCATGAATTTAAGCTTTCTCACTCCCTCTGAAGAATTGCGGAAGACAAACCCCAGCGAAGCTTTCAACAATCCGCGGCTTTAGTAACTGAGGAAAAAAATGGCGAACTGTCCTGGAACTGACTACTTTTTTTATCTTACTTCTCTCAGACCAAGAGCCTCCGAAGACGCGGAAATATCCACAAAGCTGTGGTCCTAATTCCCCTATTTTAATTCTAGTATTTAGATTGTAGTGTGAATACAATCTAAATACGTAGATTTAGGTTGTAGAAAAAACTCTTCATCTGTATGATGATCTTTGTCTTTCTCTGGGCAGTTCATGTACTAAAATAGTCCAACAAAAGCGATGACTGCATCTCTAAATTCTAGATGTGTACCTATAAGATATTTTACCTTCATGGCTTCCAAGGCAACAGCACATGCTAGAGGATTACCGCCGTAGGTAGAGCCATGGGTACCGGGTTTGATTACCTGTAAAGGTAATAATTACTCATAAAGAAGAGGTATTAAGGTATTAATCAATTAGGTATCCTACGTGTACTAGAAAATGTCGTGTGATTCACGGGTGAGAAGCTCGCCTGCGGCTCAGGCGTATAATAACTACTTTCCCGTTATTTAAAATGTTTAAACCTAAGTAATGTTGAGCCAGCATGGTGGACTATGGCCTTAATCCGCTTCGTGTTTCGAAGGGAGGTTCCGTGCCCGTGTATGGGCTGACATGTATGGGCTGGTAAGAAGAAGAAACCTAAGTAAGTTGATCTAAAAGTGCATCCATTCTGATAAAATCTCGACAGCAGTTCCATATCCGCAATCGCGGTTAGTTACTCGATGTATAATATGTACAATTTGAAACTTACATTCATGACTTCATCGTTGGCCAGGATGGCAGAGACGGGCAGCACTCCGCCGCTGAGTGACTTGCCCAGGATCAGGATGTCAGGCTTCACACCCTCGTGGTCTACTGCCAGCATCTTACCAGTACGACCTTAAGAAATTATAAGTTTTTTAGATCCACTACTAATGATGTACAGGCATAACAGCAGCTCAAGTACAACGTGAAAACAACGCGGTTAAATGTCAAAAAAGTGTCGAGATGACAACAACAAAAGGCGGTGCTACTCGCGCAATCAAAGTGAATTTTTACCTTTACCAGAGTGACGTGACGCGCGAATTTATCGCGGGCCGTGCTAGCCATGCAGATAGTTGTTATCCGATTTCACCTCTTACGCCTATAAAATTGAACGGCAAACACACATTTTCGAATATTTTGTCACTGGACTTTTTACCAACACCTAATTATTTCCAAGCTAAGCTTGACACGACGTACAATTTTACCTGAGTCATAAAAAAGGTGTTTTATTTAACTTTCTTACCCAGTCCAGCCTG
Source organism: Aproaerema taeniolella (assembly GCA_949987775.1). Classification (NCBI taxonomy): domain Eukaryota; kingdom Metazoa; phylum Arthropoda; class Insecta; order Lepidoptera; family Gelechiidae; genus Aproaerema; species Aproaerema taeniolella. The sequence continues at coordinate 16,276,025 of OX465247.1, read as the reverse complement.
AACCTCGTCATCAATCCACAACACATTGTGCTTGGTGCAGAGCTCTCGAACCTTGCGCAGGTAGCCATCGTCAGGGACCACAGTACCAGCCTCACCCTGAATAGGCTCTACCATGAAGGCGGCAATGTTAGGATCTTCTTTCAGGGCTTTCTGTAAATAGTAATTAATGGAAGTTATGTGAGACCGTTGCTCATAAAGACTACCCTATTGGCTATAGGTCAATAGAATAAAACCAACAAAAAAATTCAAATCGGATTTAAATCCTACAAAAGATTTTATTGTTTTAATAGCTTCATTTGTTGCCAAATAAGATAATCCTAAGTTTTCCCCCTCGGCGGAGGTGTGCGTAAGTGGTGGGGGGTAAAAATGTACCCCAAAAGGGATATTTTTGCGATTTTTCGGTTATATTTCGTAAAGGATTTACAATATATAAAACTGTCTTTCATAAAATTTGGAATCTGGTCTTACTTATCCTGCGTAGGATAGGTAAGACCAGATTCATATTTTTTGGACAACCCGTTCTCATGCTTTAGCTCATCAAAGTTAAAGGGTCAAGCAGGCTAAGCGAAGAAAAGTTAAAAATCGTTTTTTTATAGTGAAGTTTAAGGAAAGGATGCAGGTTAAAAATATGCACTTTGTAGTCTATTTCATTATTATTAAACATAATTTTATTTGGTTAATCTAACTTGAACAGTTTACAAAATATGACAATTTCGGTGATACCCTGATTTTTCGACTTTTATTTTTATTTTTGATTATAAGGTGGGTTAACTCTTGACCTCAATCTTGACATTAAGGTACTCCCACGCACCGACGGAACACAGCAAGCTGTTTGGCGTCGGACTTCGGTAGGAGGGTGGTCACGAACCAGACGGCCCTTTACAGAGTCTACCACACCGCATGAGACCATAGGACGACACCTCAGATTCAGAAAAAAATGAAGTGTCGTTGCCTGGGATGGATTACTAAGAGGCAGGCCTCATTTGTGTTTTTATTTGGCAACAAATGAAGCTATTAAAACAATAAAACCTTTTGTAGGAATTAAGTCCGATTTGAATTCTAAGCCATTGGGCTACTATAGGTCCCGTATTCGAAATAGTTTGACTTCCATATTCCAAAAACTTCATTATTACATCTGTCACTTACGTTAATTAAGTTTTAATTAAGTAAGTTAATAAGGCATTGAGACAATGTGTACCAAAACGCTCTTTGAAAATACTACATACAATTAAGTCTTACAAAAACCGAATAGGTAATATTCCAATTTTATCAGCCGCTCGAAAAAGTCAAAAGCACAACGGATGCATCTCTTGATATGGATCACCGAAACACTTGGCTTTTGATATTGAGGAAAAAGATGAGAATTATATAACAGCAGAAGAAATTAAAAGCTATGGGATCCTCTAAATGATTTTTCGTCATAGTTCTACTGATTAAACATCTAGAGATCTTGGCAGTTCATGAAGTATTCTCTTCCAATCTTCCTTACACCGAAATCTTTCAGAGAAGATCGTAGAAAGTCTTTTTCATCACCCACCTCTAAGGCATCAGCATTATTGTAAGGGATGATCTTGAAGCCCGGCATGAAGGGTCCATAGCCGGTGTAGCATGAGGGGTCCGTGGATGAGGAGCAGGCTGACATGGTGCGGCCCCAGAAGTTGCCTTCCGCGAACAGGATCTGAAAAGTCACGTGAGTATTTCAGAAAGTTTTTCATATTTCTTAATTTGCCTCCAAATCCTTTGCGTATAGGCGCAAAGTTAAAAATGCTAATGTGATTCACTATTTTGACTTATTATAAGTAACATTCTGTATGTTCTATGAAATAAAGCTATTTTCGTCTTTGACTTGAATGGTACAATAGGTCTTACAGCAATTTTAAAGTTCTCATTTGAAACCTTTTTTATGATTCCTTAACAGTTAATTAAGATTTCTGTTCACGATTTTCCGTATCTTGTTTTGTTCCTTGTGTTTATTATTTGTTATTATTTTGTGCAAGTTTTTATAATTAGTTAGTGCACTGCACTAGAACTTTCGTGGTAACTTTTACTTACTCTGATGTGGTGACTTATATCTCTTATCGTACCGGTATCTATTCCCTATACGTGTTACAAGTGGTTGAAACCAGAAATGCGATTAGATATAATATGTACGATTAATTCAGTATGGCTATAGGCTATAGCAACAAGGACGAGATAATTCATTAGTTCCTATTACGTAGTTGGTAACAGATAGATAGTAAGTAGATACAGAAGAATTTAAGGTTTGGTGGTGTATTGAGAAGTCGGTATCGATCGTAAATTGGTCATAGAAGCAGCTTAACGAAAAATTGGAGACGAAAGAAAGCAACGTCAATTGACAAAGCGCTTTCAAAAACATAATACCCCTAAAGACACTCGTAGGTTTCGTACTCAGCGATTTTAGATAAAAAAATTAAAAGTCATTATTGTACTTACCACAGCCTGATTGTCGGGCACGCCCTTGATCTCGTAAGCCCACCGCCGCGCCATCTTGCAGGCACTCTCCCCTCCTTCTACTCCTCCGTTCATAGGCAGCAGTCGGTCAAAACCCAGCAGCTCTGTCATGAATTTCTCGTAAGGAGCCAACTTGTCCGAGTAGAATGCCCTGGAAATTAAAAATATTGGGTCTTTAAATATGAAATTACCGTACTCCTTTTTTTTCCAAAAACAGATACTTATTTCCATGCAAACATTTTTGAACTTTTCTCGGGAGCGCGACATCTAATTTTAACAAAAGTTTTTGGAATGGTTTGGAAAACATTAAGCTCATAATTTTCCACGTTAAAAACGTATGAGTCACCGACTTCAATCCCAAAAACAGTTTGCACAAAGTAGATAACTAGTATTTTTTGGTAACTTCAATGCCTATTAGCAGATAAGCACAAACGAAAATGTCACTCCTTTATTTAGATGATGTTCTGGTGTGTAGTATTTCATTGTTTATATTTTTTTTAAAGCGCTGAATCATTTTCGATACAATTTATATGGGACCACCTCTGGAGTATACTCTTTCGAACAAAAAAAGAATTTTGAAAATCGGTCCATAATTGGCGGAGAAATCGGTGAACATACATTAAAAAAATATACGTAGGTTAGGTACAGTCGAACATTTGGTATACTTATTTTGACAACGGTGGCATGTTTTGCCTCGCCTAACAATTTTTAAGCATTGAAACTGGCGAAAGATATTTGAGCTATGTTTTTAGTAAATAAATCCAATGTAAAAATATACCAAAATAGTGCTTGGAAAAAAGTTGCCAATTCCATACGTCCTTATTAACAACCATTGATATATAAAAATAAACTTAATTAACATTCATATAACGCTCAATGTTAACAACGCAGTGTTACTGTATAATGGGTACTTTACTAAAATGTATCCTAACTGAAATATCAAAAGAATTAACTTGTTTAAATATTTTGAAGCTCTGTAACCCTAATTTTTTCGCATTTTGGTTTGATCCTTGTCTAGAAAAGATGTTTTTTTAGTGGACCTCTTTTTGTCCACTAAATTCAAAACCACACTCGCATTAAAATGATCTCTACCACCTAAAATATATTGAAGAATTTTCATAATCGCTACGCCGAAAATGAGATTAGCGACTGCAGGTGCCAGGGATTTTTGTGAATTTATTGTCATCAGTTAAACAAATAAAAGTAGTAAAAAAAAGTGTAGTTCTTCTTTAGCGCTAACAAGCAAGAGAGAAATTTAGTAACAATTAGCTTATCATATAATTATCAGTCTAACAATAGTTACATAATTTACTACTGAACAGCTATTATATTGTTGACATCTGGTTTCGTTATCAGAGGGTCACTTTGGTCGACCTTTAAAGCAGAGACCTATCTAGTGTCGTCATGCGTTTGGCAAGTATATCTTCAGTGCCTAATTATTTCATAGCAAAACTTGGAAAAGTCATCCGAGATCGATAATGTTTTTTAACAAAACTACTATAGACTTGGACGTTTGCCAAACCATCTAAAATTCTGAGTCCTAGACATTCGATGGTCCCAAACAATCTGGTGCCAGATTAATTTGTAAGACGAAAAGAAAAAGTATTTGCTGAATATGAGTACAAAGATGGGCCTATTTTAAAATGTGGTTCTGTCATATTCGGCCACTTCCTGGCATGCAATAAAAATAGAAAACATTAAATAGGATTTTTTTTTCTTAGGGCAGGCACGAATTTTGGCCGTACTTTGACCAATTTTGGCTGGATATATAAACTAAGAAAAAAAAATTATGCATTTCAAGGGCTGGCAAAGTTTTCACAGCAGCAGCATTAAAATTTTCTGAATAAATGCGATTATGTACTTTAACCCCTACTTATAATATAATAAAACCTACTATCATTAGGGCCATATATCGTACCTGGATACTAATGTCAATCTGTCGGCCTGCTTCTTGAGAGCCTCGATGATCTTGGGGTGGCGGTGGCCCTGGTTCATCGCTCCATACGCGCTGATAAAGTCATAGTACTTCTTCCCTTCCACGTCCCACACAAATACACCTGAAAATACGCAGAAAATATATTGTAATGTAACTTTTGGTCAAGCTTCTTTTATTGACTCTGACGCTTCCCCTAGATCAAGTTCCCGGAATCAGGTAATTACTCGTACTTAAATATATCTGAGTTGATTACCTTTCCAACTGATCTAAAAAAGTTTTCGGGTTTGCTTTCAGTTCTCAGATCCGAGAACAAACATCTGCTTTTTACACAAATATTTGCCCCGACTGGGAATCGAACCCAGGACCCGTTAATCAAGAGGCAGCGCTACTACCACTCGACCAAACCGGCCGTCGAATAATTTGTATAATTATAAAATTATAGTATAAAAATGTAAAATTTGTATAGAAAAATAATATACATATATAAGTAGTATATCAGTTAACTAGCAGTTATAATACAAGCGTTGCTTAGTTTGGCACTAGAGGGGCTGTTTGAGTTGTCCAATATTTATTTATTACTTGTTATATCATATTCCATGAAGGAAGGGCTGTTTGACATGAATTTTTGTTAAGTTGCTGTCTAAACTACACATTTTTTGTATAGGTTTTGTGTGTAAGAACAACAACATCTGTTGACTTTACTAGGACCCTACCTGTTAATGTTGATCTTAGGTACCAAACCCGTTAATAAAGTCCCGGGCACAGATTATGTACAACTTACTAGCTACCGTAATCATGGATTTGATTCCCGTCAGGACAGACATTTGTGTATTTTTTTTAAAATTTTAATTACACATACACTCAGTTGCAGAGACTCCCTTTAAAGTTAATGCTTCGTTAAATAATACTCGTATATATTAAATATCATAATTAAACAAGCTTTAAATTTAATAAACGTTTCTGCAACTGAGCGTTAAGTTAAGTATAAGTTTTCTATAATCATTTATTTGTTTACATTTGTGGTCTCTGTAATCTTTATGAAGTAATTTGTTGTCACACGCAATAATAATGATAACAATTTAATGTAAACGTTTTATTTTATCGATATTGTCTAAGATAGCTTAAGTGGGCTAGTTTGGTCGAGTGGTTGTGGCGTTGCCTCTTGATCGACGGGTATTGGGGTCGATTCCCAGTCGAGGAAAATATTTGTGTAGAAAGCATACACATACATACATACACTCACACTTATATTCCCTAACGGGGTAGGCAGAGCATCAGTGGTTCTATCTTTGTTTTCGGGTCTTGGATGTTTGTGTCTGTCTTTGTGTATGTTCCGAGGGACCCACGACACAAGGGAAAACCTTAGTGTGGGCCTTTGAGTATGTAGTTTTTATTTATTTTATTTATGAGAAGTACAAATTTTCTTATACATAAAAAAATTTAAACGCTAATTATGTGAAGGTAATGGGACCCATCTACCTAGTTGGCACATACGTGGTAAAAGTTGTTAACTTCTTTCATTCAACAAGTTTTATAAAGTTCTTCTTCTTCTTGTTTTTTCCCATTAAATTTTCCCGATACATTTGGATTTCATATCCAAGAAAATTATTCAAAATGTTCGTATAAATATCAGTTTTCAAAAAAAATTCTATGGTGATTAGCAATTTCATAGGTGGAGACCCAAATTATTATCAAACGCATCACCCATTCAACAAAAACAAAGAAAACACACTTTGTAAAGATTCTTTATATCGCTTGTTGCACTCAACAAGCAGTGGAAACACAGACAGATATATCTATTCCAACTACACTCGAAAGTCAACGTTTTGTTACAATGTTTGCCTCAATTACGAATAGAAGGAGTCAATGGGCCGGGTGCTAGATTAGAAGCCAAGGTCATTGAGGGCCGGGTGTTCCAATGGCTAGACAAGACAATTAGGATTTATATTTTTTAAGTATACTTAATAAGAAAAACATCCAGAGTGGAAAAACAACTTCCAAGCTGGACTAGGAGTGAAAGAAAAACTTAAATGTTCCAGCTGCCAACTCTTCTCAGGCATACCGAAAAAGCCAGTAATAGAGACGCTTGGACTTTGCTGTATTGTTGGCGAAAGGCTGACAACCTCTCACTATATACAACAGATTTTATCCAATGAATCTCTGGCCACTGGTACTCTGCCTACACCGTTTGGGATTACAGTCGTGAGCGTATGTAATTTTAAAAAAATACCTTCTCCACGACACAAGGCGACAGGCAAAGGACTGTAGTTGCGGCAGCCATGTTTATCTTCTAGCGCAAAAATCTGCTCAGATGTCAACTTCTGGTCGGTCATCCTGTTCGCAAAATTAAACACTTTAGTGAAAATAAATAAACGTTACACACTCAAAGGCCTTCACTAAGGTTTTCCCTCGTGTCATGAGTACCTTGGAATATACAGAAAAACAATCACAAACACCCATGACCCGAGAACAAAATACTGATTTTTACACTAATGTTTGCCCCGACTGGGGATCGAATCCAGGTCCCGTTGATCAAGAGGCAACGCTATCTACTACCACTCGACTTGCTTAATGTATACTCTAAGCACTCGACCGAACCGGCCGTTCAGAACTTATTTAGTAACTAAAGCTATCTCTAAAATCAGAGTTTCGCAATCGACCCACTAGAAAAAATAAACTATCTCGATTGTAAATACGTATTCAAATAAAACGAAAACAATATTAACTATAGGTATAGAGAACGATTATTATATGGGGTAACTTTAGATTAGTTAGCGAAACTGTTAGGAGGTAGTTCCTCCCATGAAACATAACAACTTTTCCTAAGGAACCCCATATGAAATTCTCAAAAAAACTTAGTCTTCCCATACAAAGGCAAAGGCAAATGAGCTGATCGCACAAATTTTATTGAGAAGCAACTTTTTTTTACTATTCAAAGTCACTTTAGTCACTTAATATGCTTGTTTGGGTTCCCTTACATCCACGGAGAGGAAAAACAATCTAAGAAATTTCTTCTCAGATTATCGATCCTACTGGGTGTAATGCGAGGTCAATCTTAGCTTAGAGACTATTTCAATTATGAATTTGCCTTTCAAAAAGCTTAACTTGATTGAGCTATTTTTTTCTTCATAAATTACTAATTTACGTAGTTGATTCGTTTTTGTTATGCGTTAAACAGAACAACATCACAAAGTAAACAAAAATATTTCAAAAGACAAACAATTTAAAGCACTATAAAAGCCTTTAAAGCTTAATTTTAAACTTTGCAATTAATGAACTTAATACTACTTGCGTGATTTTAATTCCAGGTTGTCTAGCGCACAGTTAGTTTAACAATAAAGTTTATTATCAACTAGACTACTTTTATATGTAACCCCTGCCTTACCAGGCTAACTAATAGGGGAAGAAAACAGAATAATTAATTAAACTCATGTTTACTTTATAAAGACATTGAACTTTAATTACGAATCAACCAAGGCATACATATATGTACTTTTTATCACGTACCCAGTTCAATATTTATTGATTCGTCCTCTATTATTGAATGAAATTATCTTTCAAAGTGGTAATAACAAGTTATGCTCTTCTATTTATAAATTTATCGATAAGTTTCGTAGCCTTTGCAAATAATAAAATAAATAAGGTCTGGAAAGGGTTATCGGGTTATCGTATTAACTACAGAATAAGTAATGCTGTAAGAAAGTGCATAATTTACTACTTACCGCACACATGTTGTAGTTAAAGTCCTTTTCGTCGTGGACACGAGACTAAGGGTGACCCTGCGTAGCATTGTGCTCTCTACCAAATTTCACTAACAACTGAATGAATCAAACGGCAACAGAGTCGTCTTATAGGTTGAACCCAAATGTTGCGTCACAATCTCGTGCGGGCTCCTCTGGCTGTTAATAAAAACAACAATATCATTATTTGCGTTTGATAAGACCAATTTCTTGAGTATTATACAATTTATAAAACATACACACAAAGTTGATTCCGGATTTAAAAAGAAAGGAAGAGAAAAAGCTTAGGCAAAAACTAATTTCGCTTTTTTAGCATACTTGGTTATCAAAATATAGAGTACATAAAAAAACATTATTATTAAAAAATACTTCGATTATTTTATGTTTGAAGAGTAAATAAATAGCCTTTGTCTTATGAACCCCAACGAGAAAGAGGGGTGTTATAACCTTAACGTGTGTATCTGTTTGGCTGTCTGTGACATAGTAGATCATAAACGAATGGACCGATTTTCATGCGGTTTTCCTGTATGAAAGCTGACGTGATCGAGATGGTTTTTATTTAGCTATATATCTTATCAAAATTGTTTGAATCATTAAAAATTTATACACTATGAATGTCGAGAGTGACATATATTTTTTTTTTTAGAGTTATTGCTAGAAGATTCAAAGATTTTCAATTACAGTATTTCAAAACTTTTACAGTACATAAGTACCTACCTAAGCATTATTTTAAATTAGCGACAATTTGCATTGTTCAAAAATAGTCCTGTCGTTGTTTTGTATGCTGTCTGTGTACGTTTTAATGTAATAATTTTTTGGTCTGTCTGTCAAATAGGGAAAAAAAAATGCTTTGTTGCGCCGGAAAATTCTTCTCTGTATGAATAGTAGGTAAATACCGAGAGTAGGTAAATCGGTGAAATTGATCACAATCAATACATTTCGTAAAATTGTTATCACAGGAAAATTTTCCCTGATAAGATAGAGTTGTTGCCTACCTAATTTATAAGTGGATGTTTAGTCAAAAAAACAACTCGGATGACATGATAATGATACCTATACATGTCACCGGAAAATTGTAAAAACCGTAATTTTACAATTTCACTAGTGAAATTATAATCTCCCGCGATATTACAATTTGCCTAAGACAACAACAATTTCATGAAAATTTAAGGGCCGCCTGCAAGAAATTAGGATAAGTTAGGTTATATTAGATTGGGTTTGACTTTTTAGGTTAGTTAGGTTGCATTAATACATTGGACCGCAAAGAAAAAGGGTCGGTTAGAAAATCTTCAATATCTTCAAAAGTACCTGACCTAGCTTTATGAAATAAAAACTAAATTAAAGAATGTTTTAATGGGCCTAAATGAAAATAAAAAAATAAATTATTTTATTATTTAAATGAATTATAATAAAAATGCATGTTTTTTCCAGTATTTTCGTTAATGTAGATTGGTTACAGATGTGCCGTTTTCACGCATTTAGTACTTTTTATTACATCCGCGAGCCCGCACAATACTGCTGTTATGCGATTTGGCATACTTTCTACTAGGTTTTTGAGGCGATGCTGCGGAATATTCTGCCATTTCTCTATTAGAGTTTCTTTCATTTTACGTAGCGTGATTGGCGGCGGATTCAACTGACATACACGTCGTCCCAGTTCATCCCATGTATGCTTAATGGGGTCTAAGTCGGGGTTGTGTACTGGCCTCTCCATATGTATGATACCGACTTCTTGAAAATAGGCAAACACTATCTGAACTGTAAGTATGCGGGCGGGCATTGTCTTGCATAAAAACGACATTTTCGCCCATGTCCACTAAAATTGGACCAACGTGGTCATGCAGAATTTCAGTGACATATCTTTCTAAAATAAAAGTTCTATTTTCTATCACCAGTGTGGGCGTGAACAGAGCCTCCGTCGTATGGTATTTCTTCTTCTATACAGGTTTGGTTATATTATTACGCTGTCTCGGTCTTCTTTACACTCTTTTCTTCTCTGTCGTGCTTGTATAAATAGAATCTAGACTAGTCTGAAAACAAAGCTCTTGACCAGCCATTCAGAGTCCAATTCTCGTGTTCTCTCTACTATAACTCAACCTTGAGTTTCTGTGGTGTCTTTATAGTTTTGGGCCATTTGTAGGTCTTAATGGCTTTAAATCTGAGTACGAAAACAGTAAGGCAGCCAGACGCTGCAGAGCGACCATTTTTTACATTATCAGTTTTTTATACAATTATCAAAAATAAATTAAAAGGTTTTATTCGTTATTTTATGTGGCATTAAATATTCTTTAATTTACTGCCGTACTCAGAGACGTCAATTAAAGTTAGGAAGTAATTAAATGTCATGCTATCCTTGTTTATATCAACAAGAATGAAAGAGACAACATCAGAGTTTAACAGTACTTAACTTTAACTGACGTCTCTGAGTACGGCAGTTAGGCCAGTGTTCACCAAAAATTTAAACAACGATTAGCAGCTAACCAGAAATTTGACAATGTCATTTTCATACATTTTTTTGACATTTTGTCTGATTAGCTTCTAACCGCGGTTTAATCGTTGGTTATATTTTTGGTGAACACGGGCCTAGGTAAGGTACCTACTTTTGAAGATATTGAAGATTTTCTAACCTAAGATTTTCTTTTTCTTTGCGGGATCCAGAGAATTATAAAAAAGTCCTTCAATGTGAAAAAAATTGAGTCAGTTCACAAAGTACCGAGAGATTATTTATAATCTTACTAAGCCAAATTATAATACAGATTATGGGTTTGACAATGTTTCGGTAACATACACAATAACTATTTCTGGTTCATGCTCGAAATTTTAACGCAGCTTTTATTTTATTATACTCATTTCATCTCTTAATGGGCGCAGACTGCCACGCTGCAGATAAAACTAATACATTACGTGCTGTTTGTTTCTGATATTATTTTCAATTAACACAATCTAGTTATAACTGCTATTTAAAGACACAGACAGTGGAAAGTTCTCATCGTAATCTGGTTATTTGTGGTCTCGGTGATTAATTTACTGACTTAATATTTAAGTCTATTTTCAATACTGGCCTTATCAAAATCCAGTTCTGATGTATAACTAAGTACTTGAAATTTAAATAATTCCACTCTTGACAAAATAAAGCATTAAGCGCCTATCTACTTACTTTTGCAAACAAATATAGTAAGGCTTGCTGACCGATGCGATAATGTTAGTTCGTTATCAGAAAAAATTAAAGTTAAAAACTGAGTCTATGATGTTCAAAAATTTCTTACATTCGTTTAGAAAAGATTTTTGCTAGTTTCTTAACACGGCGACATTATTATATACTTACATCTTTCGTATAAATCTTCATGTTCTACACCACTGTGCAAAGTAAGCCCGAATTTGGCTGTTTATTTCATACATTCATACGTTTTAAATTCGCCTATCCTCATTGTGTAATTACTTTAACAAAAAATAATTTCTATTTGGTTTTTAACCGACTTCAAAAAAGAAGAAGGTTTCTCAATTCGACCGTATATTTTTTTTTATGTAAGTATGTCCGCGGATAACTTCGTCGTTTATGAACCGATTTTGATTATTCTTTTTTTGTTGGAAAGGGAGTTTCCCAAGGGTGATCCAATGGTAAGGAAACCAGGATCTGATGGTGGAATCCTGAAGCAATTGAGGGAAACTCTCGAAAAAAATTTCTTTTTGGGATTGAAGTCGGTGACTCTTACGTTTTTGACGTGGAAAATTATATAAAGATAAGATATTTGATTTAAATATTAAGACGAATTTAGAATTCATACAGTGGTTATCGTATAACTTTATACTTAAATATACTAGCTTTCCGCCCAGAACTTCGTTCCCGTGGTGATTCGGGAAAATTATGTAGCCTATGTCGCCCGCTGATGAGGGAGCTTTCTGATAAATGAATTTTTGAAATTGGCCCAGTAGTTTTTGAGTTATTCGTTACAAATAAAATACAAATCATTCCTCATTGAGGTAATAAGTAGGTACTTATATCTCAATGTCTTTCCTCTTTATGATATTCAGATGTGTTCAGAGGTTTGCTTATTATAAACTGTCTGTGATTTTATTGCATTTTCTGAATATCTGTGATAGCATCTATTTATTTAGCCTAGTTCAATACTTCACTTCTATACTCTGCACTAATATCATAAAGAGATAATTGATAAAGGGATAAATCTCTAGTAAATAAATGATGTCATGGGTACTTTAAGACACAAAGCTAACTTAAACATATACAGGGTGTAAAGGACAGCTTAGCAAATACTTAAATGGTGGAATCTACTCATAACTATCATCAGCTATAATTAATTATTTTTTCCCGGAAACGTCATGTTAAAAGTTTTCATTATTTACCTACTGTGGCGCTACGCAACGTATCGTGATACCGCGCCCCGCGCGCGATCCCCCCGCGCCGCGCTGCTATTGGAGTGCGATGTACATTGCTGGTTTTCGTGTTTTACGTTGTTATGATTGTTTTTTATTGCAAAATGGAATGTATTCAATTACATAGTAAAAAATGTAAGCAGAAAATATTAAAAAACATGAAAAAAAATTGAAAATTTTCCGGAGAAAAATTCCACAGGAAAATCATTTAGAATGATTGTCTGAGTTCAGTGTTTCAGTTTTTTCTAAGCTGTCTTTTACACCCTGTATACATCCACGACAGAGAACATTACCTACTTGTTTTTTACACAAATGTTTGTCCCGACGACTAAGAACCGAACCGAGGGAATGACGCTTTAAATGCTGTAATAATACCTAGTCACCGATAAAAAATTAAAAGTAAGAACTCAAGAAAAGTTTTACCAACATCAAATATTGTTAGAAAACTTAACATTTATTAGAACGTAGGTACCTATTTAGAGAAGAAGACGCCTAGACCGGAATCTAGTCTGTTTATATTATACCGAACTGAGATGTTACTGCAAAAGTAATTTTAATCAGAAGACTTATAAAAAACTTGTAGAGTAATGAATTTCAGGTACTGCTTTAACTCCTGAACTGCTACACGGCTCCATAGAGCTCCATTCCTCAATCACTCGATTAGCAAACAGCAATTTACTTTCATCACAAGTATTTGTGCTATTCATAATTTTACCTTTTTGAAAAAGGAATGGTCTGGCGGGCGGGACCACTCTCTACCGCAGCGATCGATCGTCCACTAGTTAAAACGGGAACGCGAGCGAGATGGTTTAAACAGCTGACATTGACAATAACTTGGTGCGCGCGCACTTTATTGGTGTTCATGGTTCTTCGTAGCTATTCTACGTTCTTTTGTCTATAGAAATTCTATTTAAACATCTATAATAAGAAGCCTTACTATTGTATCTTTTTCACATTATTTACATATACAGATGTTCTAGCTAGACTAGCAGTATTATTAAAAGGAATAGTTATTAGTTAGCATTGTGTTAATACCGATTCTTTGCCATCATTTTTTATTTATTTATGGTTCGTAGTCTAGAGTTCCAGACGTACACGTATATCTTTTGTTAAGTTAATTAATTGTGTCTTTAACGAACAATTCAAAGATAACAACTCTATCGTTCCATAACGATACGTTATTAAACTATTTACAAAGAGCTGTTCTTGTAAGTAGTGTAATCTTGAAAAATTCTAATCGAAGTTCATATAAATAAAAGGCTCATTCATTTATTTTTTCCATAAAGCAGATAAGTTCCTACTTCCAAAAGTCTCAATAGATACCTAGCCAGTTTCTAAATGTGACTCATCGGAATAAGAGTCGATTGAAATGTATTGCTCTGATATTGACTGTTATCATTCTTATGATATAGGTGTCACGAGGATATACACAGGCGCGGTCCGAAGGGGGGTCACAGGGACATGACCCCCCCAAAATCTAAGGTCAAATTGAAAAATCTCAAAAATTTGCCAAATAATAAAAGGAAATTTCTAGATATTCCCTAACAGCGATAAATTTATAGTTTGCTGACATCTAGTGGTGTTTTTATGAAACGATGGCCAAAATAACTTGGAAATGACATCTAGTTTAGAAACAAGGAACCGCACTACGTAGTTTTGGTAATCCTAGCAAAATCGATATGCGTCGTTATGATAAAGATTGTATAACAATATTATAATGTAATTTGTCGGTTTATTATAAAGATTCAAGATAAAGGCTGTCTACTTAGTTGTGAATTGGGTGAGTGACCCCCTCCAAAATTTCAGGCTGCGACCGCGCCTGGATATGCAAGTGAAATTTCAAACAGATAGTTACATATTGGGTGATTTTTAATTAGCTAGCAAAAATTTAGGGGGTGATTCCACCCATAAAACTGGTCACTTTCCCCAAGTACTTAACCCATACGAAATTCTCAAAAATAATTTCGATTTCCCATGTAAAAGCAAATCAGCTGATCGCACAAGTTTTAAGGAGAGGCGAAATTTTCCTTTCATATTTCAATCTATGTTCTTTGGAGAACGTTGTTCAGTTTCACTGGGAGAGTCACTCCCTAAAGTTTCACTATATAATTTAAATCGCCCCTCATAGATGAGCACCGATATTCAAATAACTGACAAGTGACTACGGCTTTGCGTTCAATGAAAATCATAGCGACCAACTTCATCTCCTACAGTTTTTGCGTTGGTTTAAGTTGTAGTTACTCAAAACCAGTATTTACCACAACTAGATATGGAATACCTTACTAGGTACACGTAAATGTTGTAGGTATAACACACTGGCCACAATAAGTTGATATAGCAATTGATAATAATGGATGATCCTTATCTTAGCGCCAAAACACTTCTCAAAAAACTTTCCATGCCTAAAATTGTTTTTACTGGCTGAAGCTATCATAGAATTACTATAATAGACAGTATGATATTAAACATAGTATTATTTATTTATTTCAATTTATTATTTATTTTAAATTCTGTGTTAAAAGTAGGAAATAGTAATAAAATAATAATAAATAAACGCTACACACTCAAAGGCTGACAGTAAGGTTTTTCCTTGTGTCGTGGGTCCCTTGAAACAGAAAAAAATTTAAATAAAATAATTTTAAAATTTTATTGAAAAAATGAAAAATTATAACATTACTTGTTTAAAAGAGCAACCCAACTTTGTCTGTTCTTTTCGGGAGAAGAAAACCTTATTTATTTACTGTTTATTTGTACACCATAGATATACAAAAAAAACATACAAAGAGAGACACGACACAACAGGCACTGCGAAACAACCTTAGCGAAAAAAAAACAATCGTTACTGACGAATTTTAAGCAGTAAAAAAACATTCAATTTTCACTGAAATAAAGATTATAAATAGTATATTGACTTGATTTGTGATAGGTTATTCTTAAGATATCGACAGTTATTGTGAAATATGTACGTATATCGTGCTCCACATTGTTGAACGTTAGCTCACTTGTTATGACGACGCCATTTATTATAATATAGTGAGGGTTCTTGATTGACCCCATCCGCTCATATACATATACACATTTGCTTCAAATAGAGCATACTGTAGAACTCTATCACCGAAACAGAATAGCACTTTACATTTTATTTCACAGATTAAAAGAATCATTCAAAAAGTCAATACTTTTATATTTACAACTCGATCAACTTGCATTGTAGATTTAAATCATAAATTAATAATGACTTAAAACTATAAAAAATATAGAAACATTGTAGGTACTAAGTCGATTACAATTTTACGACCAAGAAACTATTGTTAAAATTTTCTCATATTTAATATTTACCGACTTAGGTGACTTTAAATTAGCTAGAAAAAATTGAGGATATGAATCAATCCACGAAACTGAAAAACTTTCCTAAAGGAACCCTAGGTCGAAATATGAAAAATAATATTCCCCAACTTATTCGATTAGCTGATGGGAAGGAAAAAACTTAGATTTTAACTTAGGGAAAGTTGATGTTTCATTACCCCTTCAAGTTTCGCTATTTTAAAGTAACCCTACACAAAGCATGAAGTGTGTGATTAACAGGTAACTAAACAAAATACATTGAATACAAATATAGATTTCTATTTAAATTCTAAATTAATTTTAAAAGCGTGTTTTTTGAGTTCCTGGCTCAACATTAACAGACGCAACAATTTTAGACGCATCCTCGTCTTTCGGTAGAAACACGGAGACGACAAGTCCAGCTGAAAATTAAAGAAAATCTAATTAATTATGCTCAGAAATTAAGTTTTTCAGAGAAATTCTGCATTAAGGCCTTAAGGCGACTACAGCACCCGATAAAGGCAGCACACATAGGAATAGTGCCATCTCCGTCCCTCAACAGGCCTGGGCCGGCAGTGCGAACAGTGTCGATACACGAAGTTTACGGACTATGAAAGCGTGCGTGCGTAAAAACATGTTCGAAAGTTAGAAAAATGAGATTTATGGAAAGGTAACAGCTTAAATCGAAAAATGCGTTAACTACTTATCGAGAGTGTTCAATCACGAACATTTTGATAGCAAATTCAAATTCCTTTGTGCATTTTACTATCGTCTTTACAGCTTAAAAGATACACAATATTGGGTATTTAGAGGTGACTTTGTGAGCTTTTTCTATCGAACCAAAAGTGCTGAATCATGTTTTCAGCAAACTACTTCAAATGCTGAAATTCGCGAATATTCAACTCAAATGTCATTCACGTATCTACGTGTGGTTAAAACTACTAAAATAATATCTAGGTAGTTACGGACAAAAGTCATTTCTAAACATTTTACATTCACAACACATGAAGTTGTACGTACTCTAGTTAGTAAACCAAAAAAGTTTACGAAACAGGAAAAAAATTCCTCCTGTCAACAAATGGGATAAACTGCTGCATGATGTGTGTACAAAACTGCTTGTAATTGAACTACTCTCAAGAGCGTCATCAGCCCTTGGCCCAGGTGGGGGCAAGTTAATATTATGGAGGATGAAAAAAATATGAATTGTAGGTACAGTCAAGAGCGTGAAGTTTTACACTTGTAGCGCGAGTCTTTGCCTCTGTTACGAATTGGCGATTATAATAAAAACGGTTCCAACTTTGTTTGCTTTGCAGTTGGCTACATTTTTTTAATCTCTAGGGGGGGCAGCTGCCCCTCCCTGCCCACCCTTGGCGATGCCCTTGACTACTCTGTCAAAAAACAACTCAACTAACGTATATTTGATTCCTTGAAGTGAAGAACCATCAAGAAGCAACGAAATAATGTGTAAACTACAATGAAATAATGTTTCGAAATCAAACTAAATGATCATAAACATACTTACACAGAACTAGCAGGACGTACCCCGCTACCATGGGCGTACAGTGGTCGCCCAGGAGTGCTGCGATCAGCTGCACACTGAAGAAGCCAAGCCCTCGAGCCACCACCACCGACAAACAAGTCGCCATCCCCCTAAAGTATATGCACAAAAAGATATATAACCTTTTTGTATTTACCTACATAGTTAGGAAATCATAGCATCGTTACGAGTAAAAAAAATAGAAGAGCACATTTAGCTTGACATTTTAGAATTTGTATCGATAAAATGGCACTTATAACTGTGTCGTGAATCGTAATTTTAAGGAACGAATAAAATTGTTTTTTTTATAAACTAACTAGCTTTCCGCCCGCGGCTCCGCCTGCGAGAACTACAGGTTATTTTGTGCCCAACTGTGGCAGTGGCGTGCATTCCATACAAGCAGAAAAGCAGTGCCTACCCTAGGGTTTTCAAGGCAAAAAAATACAAAAATAAATATTATAATTTACACCAACGATCACAGATCTTTGTGAAACGAATAAACGTTTTCCGAAATGACGTCATCTACATTTCTTTACCGACCTTTAACTATTCAAAACAGCGCCATCTAAACTTCTAATACTGAACTAGTAAGAGCCCTCGTAGGAGCGCGGATTGATTATTCGTTAAAAGCACTCGTTTGAAATGCCTTTTTTGTCGATGTTTTGTGTTGTAATGGGGGCTTCTGATTGGCTGTTTCGTCTACCCCGCCAAAAATTTACGAACTGATTGTATGGAGAAAAAAGCTCTGCCTATAAAGCGATGCTACCAAATTGAGAAGTGTCAATATTCGGTAAGTTTGAAGGAGCTGTTATAGATTTTTAATTTTGCGGATTTTTTTCTTATTGGATGCATTCAGCCATATTGGTTTGTTTTTGTTTTGCAACTACGTAGGTACGAAAACTTTTGCAAATTATTGTTTTATCAGGTGTTATATACTCCTTGTTTATCAGTTTATAGTGTTCGTAAGACATTTGTTTAGAACAAAATGAGCGCAATAAGTTGTGAAAAGTGTGGTGATGATGTTTGTTTGCCGAAACTTGCGTGATTTTTCTTGTTTACCTTTTCAAGGAAAAGTAAACATTACTTATCGCAAAAGGCCGATGCATGGATTTGACGCAAAAAAAGGTACCTACCGCAGTAAGATATTTTAATACTAAAATATACAATACCTATTCATAATTGGCTCACGGGTTGTGTGCATACTAACCGCTTAAGTATTTTGTTTTCCGTGCATTTTGTTTTCAAACTGTTATAAAAAAGGTTTAACGGCGCAGGGTTATTTTGATTTTAATAACCTTAATACAGCGATTAAAAAGCATGAGCTTTCTAAAACACATCTCAAAGATACGTTGAAAGTTTTCTCGTTTAGCAAAAGTCGCATAGAAACGAGTTTGAGCGGTCAATTAAAACTAGACAAGTTCACTGCCTACCCTGCCTAAAATGTCTATGCACGCCACTGAACTGTGGGATAAAATGTAGCCTATGTCCTTTCCCAGGCTCTAATCTATCTCTGTACCAAATTTCATCAAAATCGGTTCAGTAGTGTGAAAGACGGACAAACAGACAGACAGAGTTACTTTCGAATTTATAATATTAGTAAGGATTCAAACTTTTTACCACTCGTGAAACAAACTTGAAAAAACGTTTTTGAAAAACTAGCGTCAACTAATTAATCACAAATTAACTAATTAATACGATAACATTTTAACAATTTAAATACAGAATTAGTTCAAAAAGACCATAGATGACAATGTCCTATGTCAAAATGTCAACATTGATAACACCAGAGCAAGCCCTCGCGCAATCAAAGTGAAGTTCGATAGTTAACCGTGTGGCGTGCCGCACGAGATTGCTCATGCTCAAGCTGCCTGTTTATGGCACACCAAAAATCATATTTAAGTAAATAAATAAAACTTAATGAACTACCTTAAATGCGTCGGATTCAACTCCACCAAGTACGTATTAATATTCCCAAGGATGAAGGACACGTATAAAAACGTGATAAAGAGCGCAATGCTCAGCATCGGGACTCTGATGAACAGAAGGAGGATCCCACAGGTAGCTGACGTCACGAAGACTAGTAGAGTCACCCGGCGTTTCCCCATGGAGCCGACAAGGAAGGATATGATGGTTGTGAGAGTACCAGCGATGCCAGAGTAGCACATGACTGCGTATAAAGAAAAGTCTTGGATGACGTTGTCACAGTCCTGCGAGCTCTGAAATAATTCACCAAAATACAAGTTGAGGTAAGTAACTTCTTTGTTCAAACAACTTTCACTGTCCCTCTCTTAGATCGCTGTTTTCTCTTACTTATTTCTAAAGATAAGGCATCATCAAGCTAGACAAAATAAAGTTTGTTCCGTTACGACGTGTGAAACTATCAAGCTTACATTTTCTTACAAGCATTAAGCAAGCCTTTCCTAAACTTTTTTGAAAGCGTTGAGCTGACTCTGTTAGTTGTAAACTCATACAAACTTAGCACAGACAACAGATGCACAGGTTACTATTACGCACCCGAACATATCAGAGGCATCCTGAAAAATCTAAAACTTATTAAAAGTAAACGCCTGCAATGCCTACCTACAATGATTCCTACAAAATGATTTTGAACATCGAATGTTTCCTTTGCCTTAAGTTCAGTTTCAGGCACACTCGCTTATCGATTTTAATTTTAATCACTTACACTACTACTGGTAGTTGCTGCTGTGCTGGCTACTTCACAAAAGGTTTTTCCAGATGCGTCTTCACCATCAAAATACGCGTTCATTATCGTGGGAATCCACATCGTGTAACCCGTTGACCTAGAAAAACGATGAACTAATACCGTGCTTCCCATAAAACTAAATTCCTTATTAACGTAATTATAAGGCACTTTAATTTTCGTCCGTGATTGTAAAATGGCGTTCGAAGATCAAATTTATATGTAAACTTTAATTATAAAGACTTCTCAGGATAATTCTACGTTATGCGGAGTTAGAACTCATTTAAAATTCTTGAATGGCCCGTGCAATACATAGCACAAAACTTACGTCATATAAGCGGTTAGTAAGATGTAGTATAGTTTTAGAGAGTTCTTGAGAAGTGGCGGTTTGAATAGGGGAGCAGTTTGGTTCCATATCCTTCGGATGAAGGAGGCCTCACTCATATTTGGGGTTTCCTCTATAGCCACTGCTTTTACCTGCAATCAATACGTGTATTATTAAGCAAATTGAAAAAAGAATAAAATCTTTCTTTTCTCAACAATCATCGTATTAGAGATTCTCAGGAAAAATCCTAAAATTTATAGGCAAGTATTAACGGGAACTCGACGTATTCCTGGCAGGACGTGATAGGGCAGCCAAAATGCAACAAATTTAACCAACCTTATGTATGGCCGAAAGTTAATAGTTTTCGAGATTTCGTTAGTTTAAGATTTTTTAAGAAAATACCCAGATTTCATCATTTTAACCAAAATTTTAAAATATTTGCTTATTGGATAGAATTACATTTAACTTACTACCCAAAATTCCTTAACAGTTTTAAATCATGAGCCGAAAAGAAGATTCAAAATTTTTCAATTTTCTTTGTAACAGGTTAAATAACGATGCCTAGGTCAAAACTTTACTGTGACATCAAGTGTACAAACACCTTAATTAACTTTCTCATTAAATAAGCTATCCAAAAGGGTATGAATGTCAATACAAAATAATGAACTACATCACAAAAATCACTTTTGACTTAGTATAGGTAGAGTCCACCCCACAAAGTTGATTCACTTTTTTCGCGGTTTTTTAAAACTTTTTTGAGTTTCTTTTCGCCTTCGCGGTGCCCAATAGGACAAATAATTGTAATTTGCGATAACATGACGGTCAAAACTTGATTCATCTGTCCACAAAATGTTTTAAAAAAAAATGTCTTCAGCGTCGACATTTAACATAAAACGACAAAATTCCAACCTTCTAATCAGGTCTCCCTCTTCTATTGAATGGACAGGTGTTGATGGTGATATAGATGTCGGCCCGATAAATGTACTACAGACAAGACTTTCCATTGTGTCATTCCAAATTAACGCGCTACGATGTTTGTCGAGGTGTTGGGGTCGTCATTAAATCTTTGCAGAATCGCCTTCTCGTCCTCAGCCGTATTCCAGCTACGTCGCGGAAGCCTTATTTGCACTATTAGGCACCGAAGGCGGAAAGAAACTCAAAAAGTTTTAAAAAAACCGCGAAAAAGGACGAGGAGGCGATTCTGCAAAGATTTAATGACGACCCCAACACCTTGACAAACATCGTAGCGCGTTAATTTGCAATGACACAATGGAAAGTCTTGTCTGCAGTTTTATCGGGCTGACATCCATATCACCATCAAAACCTGTCCATTTAATAGAAGAGGGAGACCCGATTAGAAGGTTGGAAATTTGTCGTATTATGTTAAATGTCGACGCTGACGACAATTTTTTTTTTAAATTCTGTGGACAAAAGAATCAAATTTTGACTGTCATGGTATCGCAAATTACAATTATTTGCACTATTGGGCACCGAAGGCGGAAAGAAACTCAATTTTTTTTTTAAAACCGCGAAAAAAATGAATCAACTTTGTGGGGTGGACTATACCAGTACTAAGTCAAAAGTAATTTTTGTGATGTAGATCATAAGTTTGTATTGGCATTCATACCTTTTTGGATAGCTTATTAAATGAGAAAGTTAATTAAGGTGTTTGTACACTTGGTGTCATAGTAAAGTTTTGACCTAGGCATCGTTATTTAACCTGTTAGGTACAAAGAAAATTGAAAAATTTTGATTCTTCTTTTCGGCTCATGATTTAAAACTGTTAAGGAATTTTGGGTAGTAATGACTTTCCTAGCTTTATTAAACTATCAACTTTGAAAAAAAGTTAAATGTAATTCTATCCAATAAGCAAATATTTTAAAATTTTGGTTAAAATGATGAAATGTGGGTATTTTCGCAAAAAATCTTAAATTACCGAAATCTCGAAAACTATTAACTTTCGGCCATACTTAAGGTGGGTTAAATTTGTTGCATTTTGGCTGCCCTATCATGTCCTGCCAGGAATACGTCGAGTTCCCATTAACCCTGTATATAGTGTTTTGCACAGAATACTATTTTTTTTGTCTATGCTTAGAGAATCATTCATGGTAATTATCCCCAAAATAAGCAGCAATACATCTTAATTCTTACCATAAAACTATCCTTTTTTAGACCAGTGTTCCAAGCATAGATACACTGAAGTACTTGCATAGCCTCGTTATCCCGACCCTTGCTGAAGAGATACTTCGGGCTCTCGTGGAGAAATATCATTATGATAATGCCCAAGATCCCTGGGACATTGATGATTAGCAATAGGAGCCGCCATGGCCTGAACTCCAAAGCCAACCAGGCTATAGTGACGCGGAAAGATAGTTTGAAGATTGGGAGAGCGCATACTGAAAAGGTAAATGAAGTTTATTGATAACAAAATGCAGGCCTGGGTGAGCTCGCAACATCCTCGACTGCATCTTTGCCCTAAGCTAGATTGTGGTTAAGTCCTAATCCATTCTTAATAAATAAATAAAAAATCCTTATCTAATATTAAACATGTGAAAACGTGTTTGTTTGTTCTTACACAATTTGAGGGTGGAAAGTAGCATAGACTACTTTTTGACGCAAAGTCGCGAGCGAAAGGTTATTCAAAATAAATTGCGTCGCTCCTTATGATAGTAATGTTAGTAGAATAATATTCAATTCAGTGTTGACACTATTTCATTTCTTTTGTCACGTTTTTGCTTTTTGCATTCGTCGAATATTGAAAGAAACCTAGTTTTTACATAGCATTGGCCTCATAGAAAAGATATGTGCTGTTGTTTATGTGTGTATATATGCTTCTTACCACTTATAATAAACTGGACAAACATTGTCGCACTAGCCATGAGGAACATAAATCGACTTCGGTGACGATTTGGAGCACTCTCGCCCATCAACACAAATGCAGCCGCATTGGCCGAGGATGTACTGAAAACAAATTAATAAAAAATTATATCCTGTAATTTAAAGAGAACATTTTAGTGACTAGGCAGATTTTTTCAATTACCATATCAGTAGAAAACCTTATAAATGAGCTAGAAACTTGACAGATACCAGTAGAAATAAAGATCAAAGGTTGGAATTACGGTGGTAGACGACGCCGTCTGGCATGCCAAGACATATTTTTGAATCGATAGAATGTCAATTCGCAGACGAATTGACAAGATATGCATGAGAATCTCATACAAATCTTGTAAATTCGTATGCGAATTGGAATTCTATTGTTTCAAAAGTCAGACATTAGATATATTGTAATTACTTACAAACAAGCCGACAGAAACTTGAGGCATGCCAGGGAAGCAAAGGTTGGAGCGATGGTCGTGGCCAGGCTAAAGACAATACCTACAGGCATGGCTACCAAGAGCACCCATCGACGACCCAGCGTATCTGCGCAGAGGCCCCATGCGTATGACGCAAGCATTACTCCTGCAACATAAATACACGCTTTTATTCGATGTCAGGATAGGTAGAGCATCAGCAAAAACCAAATAATCAACATATTCTGTAGGTTATTGACGAAAAAATATGAGTGTTGTGTGATAGGTCTTCGCGCATACTCATCAATACCTGAATCCATATATACTGTGGTATGCAGACCTTCACAGAGGATCGGGCATAACGCAACTTCTTTCTCATTCGATCATTTCGAAGAAGATAATTCGAATATCAATTTCAAAGGTTTGAAATGGTATTCGATGTCAAGATTCAAAATGATTGAAGATCTGGTCTTGCGCCATTCATTGTTTGATCGTGGCGTATTGAGTATTTGTTCTTTGCGGATTAATGGTGTTTAGCCCGCGGTATAATTGTATTCGATGATAGGCGTGCAATAGCACTTTTAAAGCAGGTGTCTGTTTTACAATTGTGATTTTATAAATGAAGTAAATGTTTATATAACGAAGAAACTTCTGTTGTTAATTATAATCAAGAATCACGAAGAATCCAGCTGTTTTATTAACGCCCCCCTAAAAGACACCTTGCAATACTTAAAAATTATTCTTCTTATCGTGGCGACCTAGGCTAAATATTTGTGGACCAGCACTCAGCCACTGCGGTATCTGTGGCCTTGTAGAGATCTTCGCGTGTGCAGGGTTCAGGACTTTTAAATTAACAAAGGTGATTGTTCTTTTAGGTAGGCTATATAGAGAATATTCTTTAGAAAGGAATGTAAAAAACTAAAATAGAGACTTTATCGTTTCGGGCACCCTACCAATCAATGGTACAGCAGACAGAAATCCTTGCTGGTTGGTGGTAAGCCCGAGATCACAGGCTACGGCTGGGAGCGCCACAGAAAAACCAAAGATGTCCAGGTACATCGCCAGGATGAGCAGAGAGCATGATGATAGCAAGCCTATGTTGTATTTGCCGAAACCTGAAACATACTTACGGTTTTTAAGACATTTTCTACAGAAATCTGAACTAGGTACTTATTTCTATCCATATATCAAGTATTTGGTCATGTCTGATAAAATTTTTACTAACGAAATTTGTATTCAGGATAAGTAAACTGAAACTGTATCTACCTACTCTAAAAGTATTTTTTTCATTTATGGTTTCGTTGGCTCGCGTGGGAAAAATGTGATCAATAGACGAACATTACTAGGTATCATTATTCAAGAAGGTAGTTTGTAAATCAAAATTTTGCTAAGACCTAAACATCAGAAATTAAGTTAATATAAATGACTATCATAGAAAGGTTGTAATTTGTCGAGATTCCACTTTACCTATTTACTTTGCAGTAATCTATTCTGAGTTCCAATTAGCAAAAATGTGGACCATCCTAATCATAAATCATGTCCAAAGGTTTTGAAGACTTAATAACTTCACCACCGACATTCATAGCTCATAACTTTTAAACGGATGAACTAATTTTGATAAAATACAGCTATAAGAACGCATCAAAAACATTCCATACGTTTAGGAGCTACGATGCCACAGACAGAAACACAGAGATACACACGTCAAACTTATAACAGCGGGTGTTATGCTGGGTTAAAAAGGAAACTCTAATGTTATTTTACCTGTATAATCCAACGCGTCATCGTAATTGCATTTGACACACTCTTGTCGCCTTTCTAGGCTGCTGGAGTCAAATACGAGCACCATAGTGTAGTTGATAATTGATAGTACAATTTATCCACGTTAGAATCAACCGACATCAATTCCTTTATGGAACCACCTTTATTACCTACCATTAAAAAAATAATTAGCGAAGTTACTTCGTAACAAACATACAAAAAAACAGACAACCCCTCCTTTTTTTGAAGTCAGTTAAAAATATCCTTAATTATCCTAATAAAGATATGAAACAGTTGAAATGTAACTTTTTGGAGTCAATGTTTGCTTATCTTAATTGAATGAAATTCATTTTCAGTAACAGCTTAAACTTTTGTTAATGTGACGCCAACAGGTTTTATATCAAAGTCACGAATTTCTGTTTTACGTTAGTTCAGCAACAGTTCTTCTGGAAATTTTCCCATACCAATCTGTTGACTCTATTGAAATGTAGCTCTTTGAAAACACTTTTGTACAATCTTGGTCACGTTACCGTTATTCATGTACTTCAGAGACAATGTATTCTGGCACACAACACATTTCCAATGTAAACAATCCAAATCACGTGCTTACTTTCTTAATAATTATGATCCCAAATTCACAAAACTACACTTTTCAAAAGAACACAATGATCTGTCTTATTTTCATCACACCAGGTGTTAATGTTTTTGATTTTTTAGTATTTATTATTGTGCGTTTTTAACTAATCAAATTTACTAACATTGTAAAAAACAGTTTTTACAAAATAAAATAAAACAAAATTTCATTAAATAATTTATCACATTACTAGGTACTTCAGCGTTTGCTATGAAAGATGTTTATTTAGAAAGCCCTACACGGTGAATGAAGAAAACCCATTTATGAATAATCTTATGTATGCGACAGTTTCTTTTGTTATTTAATAATCGTGCCAGTGGTATAGATAGTAATTACTTGCACCTATTTAGTATTCACCAGCTAAACTTAAACATGAATTCAGACCATCATTCTTAATGTTATTTTCCTCGGGATTTTTTTTTTAAGTTTTCCTGCTTTTTTATTTTTTCTGCTTTAAAATTAAATTTTAAAAATGAAATTAAACCAATAAAATTAAATTATTTTGCAATAAAATCGCTTATAAAACTAATAACAGTTTTAAAACACGAAAACCTGAAATACAGGTACATCGTATTCTCATAGAGGCGCAGGGCACGGTTTCGCGGTAAATTGCGTAGCGCCAAAGTTGGTAATGAAAACTCCTTAACTTGACGTTTCCGGGAAAAAAAAACTTGTAATCGAACATGGTTATGGGTAGATGACAACATTTAAGCATTTGCTAAGCTGTCCCTTTTACCCGTATACTTGTTTCGCGATACAATTGATTGCATGGGCGTGGCCAGCGGGGGGATTTTGGGGGTTCAAATCCCCCCGAAATTCATAATCATTATCATTTCCCTGCCCTTATCCCTCTACAAAACACCGTAAAGTAGCATCGGCATTATCTGTTGTGTTACCTCCAAATTTTCCGACCAGTTCTGAAATTGACGAAGCTATTTCTATATACTCGTCAGTGCTTCCCAACAGAAGTACATCTGTGGTCAAAGAAGAACTTAAAGTGTGGAAAGTAGCAGTGGCAACGGGTACGGTCGCCAGAAATTGTAACGATTTCATATACATTGTTTTTGTTTTATTTTCTTAAACCCCGCCCCCGATACAAAATTCTGGCTACGCCCATGATTTATTGGGTCGCTTCTACTTTGGCAAATCGAAAACTACTTACTAATATTAAAATTATTCAATTTCAAAAAAATATTTGGTTTAAAAACACTTCTGGGATATGTAATTTTTCCCACATAGAATTTTATTAAATTAGTTATTGCACCCATTGCACCCCAGTATTGGAAATCTTTTAAGTATCCACTTAAATGTGATGATGATGAGTAAGACTCACTTAGGAAAAGTTTAGGAAATTCAGAAATGCTATCTGATAAGACGTGAAGAACCCTCACTTATAATGCCTTTATAGCCATACATTATCAAGATGCTTACTTAACCAATGGGCCAAATGAATCAGCTCTACAAGATCTAATCCATTCAAAAATATAAGCAGCTTTGGACAGATATGATTTGCATGAAATAACTAGAGAACAAATATAATAAGGTAATTGATTTCTTTATTGCTTTCTTAATTTGAAAAGATGATTCATATCGATCCTAAAAGTCAAGAGGAAGTGGTTTACCACTACCATATTTACACTATTTATACCAAAAATTTTATGTCTAGCCATAACCTTGGTAACCACCTAACCCACAGCTACACGCTGCATTTTCTATATGGTTTTCAAGTACCTCTCTCATATTCCCACTGACACAGAAAATTGTAGTGAACAAAACTTTCATCCATTTGTAGATTTAAAAAAATATATCGACATTGTTTATTAAAAGCCAACGACTACAAGACTAACGTTCTGTTTAAACAATAGCAATACATTTTGATATGTGGAAACAATTTACTTATGCAACTGGATTCATCTTCAAATATATCGCCTCTGGATATTTGTCTGCTGTCAACCTCAAACTTATCGGTCTTTGGATTGTAAGCAACCACCGCTTTGTACAAGGCATTTCCGGGGTCCAAGGTCACCTCAACTTGATATTTCTTTGGGAAGTTGGTTAAGATGCCGTTTTGGGACATGCCAAGGAACTCGCCGTGGTCCTTCTCTTTATTCTTCATCACCCGCTCCACGGTTTTCAACACCCTTACTGCGCATTTCGACCTCTGAAAGTCTGTGTACCCGTTGATAGCTAAGACCAACGTTTGCACAACGCGCATGTGTAAGGGGTCTGACTTGGGAACGACTTCCCAATCCTGATGCAAACAAGTGCACAAGTGGGGTTGAATACCAGCCTCGCTACACGACCGATTCCACGGTATTTGTTTCAAAAGAGTCATTCCTCGAGATAATTTCGCTCCTTTGATTTTATACGCATTCCAGTGGTGCCTTAAGTCCAACGCATCTAATATCATAGCGTGAATGTCATGTGGTGTGGTTAACACGTTTGTGTTTACTTCCAGCGCTTTTTGCGCTTTAGGACGAATTTTTTTTAGTTGATCTGGTAGACGGATCACCATTAATGGCAGACGCTCTTCTAGTTTTTCTTGGTAAGTTTTTCCAACGTCCGAGTGTCTTGGCCCATGATCGCCCATGACAATTAACAGTGTATTTTGAAGATGACTCCTTAGGTCGAGCAGAAACTCCACAAATGCTATATCTGCAGTGCTTGTCATTGGAAAATCATTTTGACTAATTTCAGAGATGAACGTAAATACAAAACGCTTTCCGCCTAGCATAAAGAACTGTCTAGTAATATTCATCATAAGTTGACTAGAGAGTGTACCACCAACGCAGTATCTTGTCCGCATGTTAATCAAGTTTTTGCCTCCATCCGACTCTTCATCGAAGAACGCCCGTGCGTAATGGTCTGCCGGCTGTGTCTTGAAGTCATTAAAATCGTAGTGGAAGGTGCCCATCCACGGCAAATTTTGTATGTACGCTGTCCGATATCCATAATTCTTTAATTTGGAGAATATAAAACAATTTTCGTCAATATATCCGGTGCCTCTGGTAGACTTTCTCGTTTCGAGCAATTCGAGTTCAGTTTTTCCCGTAAGTATGGGCAATAAGACCGCCGGGGTGCCATCACCAACGACATTATACCCTTTCAAAACCGAGGCTCCCAGATCATACTTTAGGAAATCATAGCTCATCGGCATCTTCCTTATGAAACCATTGTGGGTAGTAGATTCGAATCCGAGTATAAGGACATTTATAGTATTTTCCCTCCCTTTTGGCGGCTTGGGAGCCTTTAAAGAACTTCGGATACCCCAGCCATGACCAGTCCACGATTTTGTATCGTTACCTTTTGTCTTCCAAGTACATTGTATTTTAACGTGATCGCTCTCCTTAAGCGTATACTCATGGGTTTCAGCCAATACAGTGCTCGCTCCAAGACGGTACTTTTGTTTTGACTCGTATATTATATCTCTGTAAGTACATGAAAAGCCAATAAAATCTTTCACTGCATTTTTGTCAACCTTGCATTTGGAAAAATAACATCTGACCAAATTTAGCCCCTCACAAGACACAAGTTCGTGTTTCTTAATATTTAATTCCATTATTTCTGGTGCGACTGGATCTAGATTTTGAATTTTGCATCCTGTCCCCTCATCTTTTTTCAGTGCTTCTTCGAGGGTATGTTCTATGTTTCTTTTAGTGACAAAGAAATTTTCTTGTGTATTAGAAAATAAATACAATGTGAATATCACTGATGTTGAAAACGTGACTATTAAGAAGTACGAAAACCTTTTCAATGTGCGTTTTGATATAAGTAACATCATCTTTCTGAATGCCACTCATGAAATCAATTCTCCAAGTTAATTTAATAGGATATAATGAAATTATTTTTATCGTTGGTTATAACATTACTTGCTTATTTAACATTACTTAAAACCTGTCAATGTTAAACTTAAGGACAGGGAATTTCATGTATTAAACTATACCCGAGACGAATTTGGTGTGCACCGAGGGTTGCTTTAAGAGAGCGGCTTCAAAAATTTGGAATGACCTACATCCGCCTTTGCGCAAAGAGTTAGGTCGTCATGTCTCTACTTTAAGGAAACATTGTTTTTAACCCCCGATGCAAAAAAAGAGGGGTGTTATAAGTTTAATGTGTCTGTCTATGTATCTGTGTATTGGTCTATGGTATCGTAGCTCCCAAACAGATGAACAGATTTTATATTGAATGTTCTTAGCCATGTTTCATGAAAATCTGTTCAGCCGTTTAAAAGTTATAAGCAATCGAGTGTCGGGGGTGCAGAATGTTATATGAAATCTCATTATTGCACTGTTTTTCGTTAATGCACTGTTTTTTATTTATTTCGATATAAATTTACCTCAGAGGTTTATAGTGGAGGGCCCTTAGGACAAAAATCGCCAAAACCTGGGAACCCAGTTCCACTGAATGGATTTTCGTGAAACTTTTTTTATTACACTGTTGGAGGTATACATAATTATAAAGTTTACCCCTCAAAATTTTCCGATCTCAATTATATCTGGTATTTAGGAATTACCATATAAAAGAAGAGTCGGATTTTTTTACCAACTGACAAAGATATCTATGCAAAATCAAAACTACTGAAGCTGTAAGTTTGAAATTTTGCAAAGATCTGAAGGTGTAAACCAAATGCAGCAATGCACGTCAGAATTTAGTCGAAATCGTTCATCGATTTATGAGCGATGGTGGCCCTTCTGGATCGTGACGAGGCAATAGTAAAATATTGCCGCGTTCAATTAACAGTATCTGAACGCGACAATATTTTATTATAACAGTTTTGTGTAAATGTCATACCATGCACACGTCGCTAATAGCAGCTTCAGGAAATACAAACAATACAACTATAAAAAAATCATGTTTCGAATTATATTAAAAAGTCGTAAAAAATCAATCAATTCCTCAAAAAAATAAATTCTTTCTAAATTCTAAGCCATAAATACAGTTTATAAATTTTTAAAAACTCAACACTGAGAATATTTAATAATACTTAAGTGGTTTATTTCCGTAACTAGACTATTACACGACAGGAGTAATATGAAATACTTGTGTTGAGAAGCTCCGCTTTTCCATAACTAGAAAATACAGTTTGTACAGTAGAAAGATACAATAAAAGAGAAAAACTATAAGGGCAGATTTAAAGATGACAGTAAAGTCGTAAACAAACGTAAACAAACATATTACTTGCGTGTATGGTGCGAAAATATGTGTTTGTGTGTGCGTGTGTTTATTTGTCCCTCTGTGAGACACTGTGATTATGCCTTGCTCTATAACCACGTAACAAGTGCTAACTCCTCACAAACAGCAGAAAATAAAGAAATATCCTGCCATCCCTCATCAAAGACATAATAGGCATATTGGGTCACAAGGACGTCGCCAGCCCTTGGACCAGGTGGGGGCAAGTTATATTATGGAGGATGAGAATTTAAGGTACAGTCAAGAGCATGAAGCTTTCACTTGTAGCGCGAGTTTTTACCTCTATCTACCTATCGAAACAGATGTAATTAATAATTTATTTTTTATTTTAACTAGACAGAAAATCAGTCGTCAATTGGTCGGAATAAGTGTCACCAAAGGAGACAATTGGTCATTCTCCTATTAAGCCTTCGCGTGCCAAATGTACACCTGGGTGTACGAGATTACTATCGCAAGCGGTTAATGCTATAAGGAATTTTTTTAAAGCAGTGCCGTTTCGGCACTGCCCCAAAAAACTGCACCACCTGGCGAAGATCTGATTTCACCCAGGATCGTCATCAATTGGTTGAAAAAAACTACACCACCTAGCGATATATGTGATAAATGACTAGGGAACGCCGGGGACTTCGTTTCAGTAGGAATTTTGTAAAAGCGGAATGTACAGGGTGTTTGGTGCATCGTTTGCCAAATTAAATAGGGTGATTGGAGGGGTCTTTGGCTACGTCTTCAGCCCCCATAAAAAAATCTTGGTCCAACTGAATTTTTTATGCGGATTTTAAATATTTTTGGGTGAAATTTTGTAAAAGTCTACATTTAAATTTTAATTTAAAAAACACTGTTAAGTCTAGCTTATTATTATTTTTTAATATTTAATTTCTAACGTTGTACGCTTCTATAGAAATCGAAATTACTTGCCAGCAACATCTAGTTTTTTTTACTGACCTGCAATGTTTTTTAAGTAAAAATAAAAAAACTTTAACGTCAACTTTCGATTCCAATTTAAAAAAAAAAAAAAGTGATCATGCTCTTCTGATTTTTTAAAAACATGAAAGATGGACAGACAGACAGAGTTACTTTCGCATTTATAATAAAATTACTAGTAAGGTTAGTAAGGTCCAATTTCACCATACTCTGTTAGTTAGTTAATCCACGATTAAGAAGTTAATCAGACGAAACGTCAAACAAAAAGTATGAAAATGTCATTGTCAAATCTCGGGTTAGCTGCTAATCGTCTGTTAAATAACTAACAGAGTATGGTGAAATTGGGTCTAAGGATTGTATTTTATAGAGTGAAAAATGAAAATTAAATGTTTTAAACAAATAACTGATCCATATTATTTTTCTCAATTTCAGTTGATATTTAAATTAAATAATCGGTTTAAAGAAATTTATTTCTCAAAAAAGACAATACATAGTCACTTATATGAGAAATACAAGGTAAAGTATTTGATTTTTCATCATGCAACACCGGGGACATCTTTTAATTTCAACAATAAGTAGGTAGGTACATACACAATTTAGGTTAATTTTTAGTTTTACAATAAGTACTCACCAACAGTAGCAATATATAGACATAGTTAGGTTATGTTTACAGTTTTTTACCAATAAGAAGTTAAGTTATATTTGCGGCAATATATTCTGCAAGTTTGGCCTTAAATACATTATAGGATTCGATATTTTTAATAGTTGAAGGTAGTTTATTGTACAACTGTGCTCCTTCAAACGTAAACATTTTTTTGCCATAATTTGTTCGTGGCTTAGGTAGTACGATATAGCTGGCGCGGCGCATTTTGCGTTTGTGTACTTGTTTTGATTGTGTGAGTGTTATTGAAGTGTGTATGGTTTTTTGTAGAATCTTATGGACGAGAATGCAAGTGTGGTAGGTGTACAGTTGTTTTATATTCATTAGGGCTGTCTCTTTGTAAATTTTTGTGGTCGGGGTCAAATATGGGTAATGAAATAGTATTTTAACGAGTTTATTTTGAATCACTTGTAGTTCTGATAGTTTTGATTTGGTGGCACTACCCCAGATTTCAATTAAATACATTAGATGTGACTTTATTAGTGAGTTGTATATAGTATAGCGGATTTTTCGTGAAATGCAACGGATAATTGTTCTGAGTGAGCCTATTAATGAAGATAATTTGTTTTTTAAAAGATCAATATGTTTGTTAAACGTTAAACGATTGTCAATATGTAGGCCAAGATATTTTTCATGTGATTTTTCTTCAATAGGGACATTATTAATGCGTAAAGGTTGGTGTTGAGGTATAATTTTGTTTTTTGCTCTGAATATTATGAATGAAGTTTTCGATGTGTTTATAGTTAACAAATTATCCTGGAGCCAGTTAAATAGGGAATTTAAATCTTTTTGAGCTAATGAAATAATGTCGTGTATATTGGGTCCGAAGTAAAATAAACAAGTGTCATCAGCGTAAAGAGTTAGATGACCATGAAGACCCAAGTCAGTGACACTGTTGATATATGCAAGGAACATCAAGGGTCCAAGAATGGACCCTTGGGGAACGCCAAAGGTTACTGGAAGGGCACTGCCCCGAGTATCTTCTATTTTAACGATCTGGGATCTATTATCAAGGTAAGATTCAAACATACTCAATGCACCACCAGTAATTCCAATACCCCTTAGTTTTTGAATTAAAAGTGAATGGCTGACCGTATCAAAGGCCTTTTTCAAGTCTATAAATATGCCTAGGACAATTTTTTTCCGGGATCAAAATCCAATAATCCAAAACTTATCATGTGAAATTAATTAATGTTGCATTAGAACTTTTTCTTAATTATAAATATTAATTTAATTTGTTACTATCGATTGACATGAAATAATAAAACTTGCTTAGTTTGGGTTTAGATGGTGCTGTGTGAATTGTCTAAGACCTAAAAATATTTATATTTATTAAATATTTATTATTCTTATTAAATTGATCAATGATAGACGGACGGATGGGCAAATGTGTAACGAGGCGGCATGCGCCTCATTTTCATCCTCCTTCTCCATTCTCTTTTAGCGACATTTTTACTCTTCAGTTTTGGCATTCCTAATCCAAATTCGAAATTGAACACTTCTAGTTGTCATTCGCTAGGGTGACACAGACCTACCTGAGTTTCTGTCGCAGGCGCACAATATACAGTTTTATGTATTATACAGTTTTATGTATTATACCGTTTTAAGTGTTTCGTATAATAAATGTAATCCAGCCTAAATGTAATCTTCTTATTATTCGTGCTCCGACTCACCCTGCTCCCGCAGCCAGCCGGCGCAAATGGATGGCAAATTAAATAACTCTAAAATTTTAAAAAAATTAGAACACCTGACATTCGATCGCTTATAAGTCTTACTTATAACTTTTCAACGAATGAACCAACTTTGGCTATGGACCGATTTTAATGCGGTTTTTTTTTAAAGCTGACGTAATCGAGATGGTTCTTAGTTATATTTAATTAAAGTTGGTTCAGCGGCTTAAAAGTTATAATTCGATAAATAAATGTCTGGGATGATACAAAAATATTAATATTTTAGAGTTACATTTTTATAAACGAAGGCTTAGACCAAATGTGCGACATCGTTCAGTCTACCTCTTTCATCGTATCATCGGTGGAAACCCTGTAACGTAGCTACGAGTACCTTGAGGATTTACGGTCTTACTAATAAAATTTACCTACACCTGCGTAGTACAAGGTTAAAATGACTCAAAACAAAATTTTGTGAGAGACGTCAACGAGCTAATTATTGAAATCGGCTAGTGTAACAAATGGTAAACCAAAAAGAAGCATTGAAATGGACGACAGATAGGTGTACCTACTTGAGATTTGTTTCCAGTAAACAGATCCAAAGTAAAAATGTGTTAATTTTATTCTAAATTATTCTAAATTCTCCGTAACATTACTATCAATACTTCATAATCATAAAGAAGTTATAAACAAAATCGTCCTTGAAAAAATCGGTAATTTCATACATACTTTTACGGTTAACCCCATTTAAAAAAATCCACCTTGACCCATAAAGATAAATACCTCACAATATTACAGATTTATGAAGATCAATAAGTTTTTAATGCAAATTAAGTAGCGGGAAAAAGGTAGATAAGTGAGAATATAATCACTATACTACTATTTAGGCAGTACTCAGCAGACTTTGTAACGTGCTTCATGTGTTCGTATTCTAAATTAACGAACAACTGTTTTTAATTGATCTTCAATTTGTATAAATAGTGTGCGCAATGAAACCTTCTAAGTCTGTGAATGTGTAAGAAACGAGATTTGTGTTGTTAGTTTGAAACCAGTTTGAAGAAGGCGATTTAATAAAAACACAATATCGACAAAAAGCGTGCTCCCATCCACTACAGAACAGTAGTAACGAAAATCGGGTGTATTTTTAACATATTTAATACTCAATACTCAATATTTTATTACATCCATAGGTTTTACATATAGGTGTTACAATCCAATAAAGTATCCAATATGGACCTTGTTCTAGGGCACTGTAATTAATAGGGGCAAACCTATTCTAGTCGCTTAAAATTAGTGAGATCAATTTGTGTGAGTGTGTGTAAGAGAGAGAAAGTTCAAGTTCTGTGTTGTGGAAGAGTGTGTGTATGTGTAGTGTATGTTATGTCTATGTATGTGCTTTAGCGGTTGTGTGTGTGTGTTTTATATTTAGTCAATTTTGTTTTTTTTGTGTTTGGAATAAAGTATCTAAAGTATCTAAAAGTGATTATGTGAGTCAAATAATATCCGTTGAATTATTTTGTGACATTTTAAATAGCTTTAGGCATGCGTTAGTTAGACAAAGAACTTCTCAGCACATATCTAAGGGGCCATTCATTTATTACGTAAGACGATTTAGGTGGGGGGTCGACCATGTCTTATTTTTTCTTACAATGGGGTGGGTATAGTTCTTACGTAAGATAACAAAAATGTGCAAAGTTAAAATTATACTTTGAAAAAGAGAGGGCAAAGTGATAAAAACCATTATTACTACCAAAAAATAAAAATTATTAGTACCTTTGTAAGTACAAATAAACATTTCAAAAAATTGTTACTTTGAAAAATAAACATTGAAACAATCCAAACGTGTATTTATTTTTTCCTTTAGATTCTTACGTACCTAATAAATATCAAACAGGGGGGAGGGGTCGGCCTATTCTTACTTTCTCTTATAATAAGTAAGACTATTTTCTCTCAAAAACTAGCGAAAATAGCCTTACGTAATGAATGAATGGCGCCTAAATTTATTTCCTTAGTTGTTATGATTAACACATAGGTAGCTCGGTTTGCCAAAGTTAGCTATGGCATAGTGATATGAACACGGCTCAAAAATGTGCGACAAAAATATACGTGACACTAATCACAGTGAATTAAACGAAAGTGAGTCCGAGTGTACAAACTACGACGAAGCTGTCGAACTTACTGGTGAGGATTTTATTCATTTTTATTAGATTGTAGTACAGTCGAAAGCTTGACAAAACAACCTTGTTCTGATAATAGCTCCCGATTTCATCGCTTATAACTTTAAACGGCTGAACCAGCTTTAAAAAAAAAACGGGTTGCACTCCGGGAGTGCCGGCAGAAGTGAAAACTTGAACATGAACGTTGTGCATTAATATGAAATAAAACAAAATACACAAAAAGAGTCCGGTATTCTCTCAGGATTCGATCCTCGACGCCTCGCCTACGATCTGATAACTTCACCACTCGGCCAAAAATACAAAAAGACTTTCTTGAGTTCACTTCGTGGTTTCGAACTCTCGACCTGTTGATGCTTACAATCTGGCAACTTTTCCACTCGACCAAACTGACAACTTTCGATTCAGTAAAATAGTCTAATCGGTATTTGCGCGCTATGTGCGAATAATCGTTGACATCTGTCACAGATAATTTTACCATAGGGCTGCCATCCGTCCGGGTTTCCACCTATACTTAAAAGCGCACAACGCTGCTAAAGAAGTTTTCACTTCAAAAAAGGTGGCAACCCTATCCTAAGCATTTTCGATCAGGGTCTGACGCGAGTTCATCGCGAGTTTAACATTTTTTCCCCATACTAAAATGCTCAACGCCGCGTCGCTAAAGAAGTTTTCACTTCAAAAACCGCATCAAAATTAGTCCATTCGTTATAGGAGCTGCCACAGACAGGCACACAGACACACGTATAATCGTCAAAGTTATAACACCCATGTTTTTTGTCGGGGTTAAAAATGACAATAAATGCTAGAATAACAAGGTGGAAATGCCCTTGACGGTCGGTATTTTATGATCTCGAACAAAATGATTCTTCTTCCGAACTTTCCTGATTAGGTGACTATAAATTGGTTAGCGAAAATTAAATAACTTAAAATGAAAATTTAATGACTACCATTTCAAAATAATAATAAGAAGAGGATTCGTAAGACTTGTTGAATTAATTTTCTTTGCATGAGAGCGCACCAAAAAATTCGCAGTCAGGGCCAATATTTGAGTAAAAAGAGCAGATGTTTGTTCTCGGATCATGGGTGTTCGTGTCTGTCTTTGTGTAGGTTTCAAGGGACCCACGACACCAGGGACAAACTTACAATATAATACAATACAATACAATATACTTTATTGCACTCCAACACAGATAAGGAACAGTTATATTTTATACAAAAAAGTAGCACCTAAGTAGCACCTAGTAGTAGTAGTAGTAGTAACTTAGTGTGGGCATTTAAATATGTAATGTGTAGCGTTTATATTATTTCTAACAAATAAAGCCTCATGGTACCCCGAATACGGCTGGCTAGGTGGAGTGCAGGCAGCAGGGCAGATTGGGGCACGCACTGCATAGCACTGCCGGTTATTTAAATACTGTCCAAGATATGGTAGTTACAGTCACTTCCCTGTCTTCCAGGACATGGACGGTACAACTACGTGCAGCTGGTGGCGTGCAGCGTGATCAGCAATGCCGTGGGGGTGGATATGTTTGGATTCGGCATGGTGATAGCGGCTGCCAGCTGTGATCTTCGCCTCGGCATCTTTGAGACCGCACTGCTCGCCTCCGCACCTTTCGCAGGTTTATTTTTCTGTCTGCGACAGTTGTATTATTAGATA
This sequence comes from Aproaerema taeniolella, assembly GCA_949987775.1. Taxonomy (NCBI): domain Eukaryota; kingdom Metazoa; phylum Arthropoda; class Insecta; order Lepidoptera; family Gelechiidae; genus Aproaerema; species Aproaerema taeniolella. Next base: position 16,237,643 of record OX465247.1, on the reverse strand, counting down.
TTAATTTATGTATAGCCTAGTGAAATATGTGTCTGAAAAAAACGCGAACCGGTAGCCAGCAACACAAGTATTGATAAGTAGGTACTTTTACGTTTTATCCATACTAGTTATTATTTATTTTTTGTGATTTTATGCAGATGGATCATGACAACCTGAAAATTTTCTGAAAATTCCTACAAATACACACAGTTTAGTTTAGGGGAATGAAATAAACAAATTGTTTCCGAATTATATTATAGTTTTCCAAGTATTCTTAACTAATTTCGTACAGTAACTATAATAGTAATTTTCTCTCTATCTAAAAGTATTTTCTCTGTATCAAAAAGTACCTTACTTGGAAAAACTGCTCTTGTCTGAATGTTACGGCGCGGCTTCCATAAGAACATTTTTTTTAGAATTTGATATTAGATTGAATAAGTATTTTCCTTCCTAAGGTATACTATTCGCGATATCCTGGGGCTATTACGCCGACACGCGTGGTCGGCGGCGCGCGCTATTGCTTTCTACTTCCGTGGGCTTCCTCTTTGCAGTCCTCACCAGCTTCTCCAACTCTTGGCAACTCCTGCTGGCCTTCAAATTCGTGGGGTGCAGCTTGTGAGTATTGTCTTACTCTATTACAAAACTGCTATAAGTTAGAACCAGATCCTACTTCCTATCCTATTTAATATTATAAATGCGAAAGTTTGTGAGGATGTAAGTATAGGATGTTTGTTATTCTTTCACGCTCAAACGGCTGGACCAATTTTGATAGACTTTGGTATTGAGATAACTGACACCCTGGATTACCTAGGCTATACAAAAAATTTCCAAATTCCCACGGGAACAAAGTCCCGGGCGGAAAGCTAGTGTTATATAATTTTTCTTGACTAACACTTACACTTAGAATATCAGGTTTTAAACCGCTACACTTTTTATATAATTGACTCCTTCTCAGCTCCACAGCTGCATTTAATCTGACCATGACATACCTTGGTGAATCCACCGGCAACGCCCACCGCAGTCGCTACATGTTCATCATTAACACTGCTGAATTAGGTGCAGAAATCGTCTTTTATTGTAAGTCTTTGCTGTAATACATTACGTACTAGATAATAAGTAAAATATTAATAACCAATGGCCTGTACGAATTTGTGGAGCAGAGGCCGTAAACAATTTAAACATGTCTGCAGGCAAGGTCGTGTTCTATAGGTAGATTCTTTGAATAGATCTTAAGTAACGCAAGAACCTTTTTATGCAAATGACATATCGAATGTATCTACTAATAAACAATATAATCTGCCTCACTCCCTGATGAAGGTCCTCGTATAAGGACGAAACTGTCGGATCAGTGCCTATCACATCTTAATATAAAACAAAGTCGGGTTTGTTCGAATACTTTTAACTCGAGAACGGCTGGACCGATTCAGATAAAATTTCGTATGGAGGTAGTTGACACCCTGGATTAACACAAAGGATACATAATTTCCCAAATTCCCGCGGGAACGAAGTCCCGGACGGATAGCTAGTATAAAATAAACGACGAAAGTTATTTGCAACAAACGCCAATGATTACCTTTTCTCTGGCTGTAACCTTAAAGAAAACGTAATAAAACTATTATACCTAATGAAATACGAAAGACACTCAGTAATACCACTCTATCCTTCCAGCTTTAGCCTATTTCATATTACGCCTTGACTTCGCGTATGCTATCCCATGGCTGGGCTTAACCTTCCTACCGTGGCGCGCGTACACGCTGGCTCTCGCAGCCCCCCTCGGCTTAGGCGCTTTACTACTGATGTTTTTACATGAAAGTCCAAAGTTTCTTGCGAGTAGAGGAAAACTGGAAGATGCCTACAAAGTATTAACAATTATGTACGAAACCAATGGCGGAACAAAAGGTGAATACCCGGTAAGTGATATTGTAGTTAATTAAATTTAATTAGCTTGGAGTTGTAAAATGGTGATAGCATCGCATCACCATTTTACAACCCATAATGGTGATAGCATCACCATTCTTGCCGTGTGGTGATCGGTTCAGAATATCACCACCCCATATCTTTCCGTGGGTGTCGTAAGAGGCGACTAAGGAAACACAAATGAGACCTGCCTCCTGTAATCCATCCCAGGCAACGACACTTCATTTTTTTCTGAATTTGAGGTGTCGTCTTATGGTATCATGCGGTGTGATAGGCTCTGTAAAGGGCCGTCTGGTTCGCGACTACCCTCCTACCGAAGTCCGACGCCAAATCGCTTGCTGTGTTCCGTCGGTGCGTGGGAGTACCAAGTGCCTTTATAGGCATTTTCTGGGTTAACTCGCTCCATCGTCGACCTCATCTTTGACCTTTATGGTCAAGATTTAGGTCAAGAGTTAACCCATCTTATAATTTAAAAAAAAAAAACCCCTGGAAGAATTCTGTAAAGGGATAAGTTGGCCTTTGCGTGAAAGTAATGTTTTGTGTAAGTGCACAAAAAACGAATTTGAAGCGCTCATAGCCCAGTGGCGCTCGCTGATCTCAACCGAACAGTGAAGTTAAGCAACGTACACAGAGGCAGGGAACCTGATGGGTGACCATGCTTCGGAGGGCACGTTAAACTGTCGATCCCGGCTGTTGTCGATTGACTAGTCATCAAAACCAAGTCAGAGGCTATTGTTGGTGTGAAAACTATTCGCCACACACTTGACTATAACTAAGTACACGATAAGAAGATTTTTTCCTATCGGTAAGCTGGGACAAGTAACTGTGGTAGGACAGGCCTTCCAACCTAGGATTCGCCGTTCACCTGATATTTGAGATTTTTTTCATCGGTAGAAAAGCATGTTGACAGCACTTTCACCTTAATAGGTTTCCTTTCACACTGAATAATTTGGAGCTCATAATTTGTTTTTTTACTTTACAGGTGAAAAGACTGATTTCAACTGATGAAGTGAACGATAAACAAGACTCCTGGAAGTCCCTAGTCAACCAGACAGTGCCACTTTTTAAAACACCCTTACTGTGGAGGACGATGCAACTGTTCTACCTCATCGCTATCTGCTGCAGCACGTTAGTAAAATATATACCATTATTTAAAAAATCAAATTAACGCTACACACTAAGATTTTCTTTCCCTTGTGTAGTGGGTCCCTCGAAACACACATAAAGACAGACACGAACACCCATGATCCGGGAACAAACATCTGCTTTTTACACAAATATTTGCCCCGACTGGGAATCGAACCCAGGACCCGCCGATCAAGAAGCAGCGTTACTACCACTCGACCAAACCGGCATTATTAAATAGTAACTGGCTTCAGTGGACCAATCTATAGTCTTGACATTTGACAGTCTTGATACCTACTAATGTGCATGCGCACCTAAGCTTTCTTTACGGTGCGCATTTTGCGACGTCAGTCCGTAGTTTATAAAGAGACAAGACTAGATACCAATTAGAAGAATACTTGACTGCCCAAACTAAACACGACTCTTTATTATACACAACAATACATATAGCTACAACTTATCTACTCGTTGCCTGTCCTGCCAACTTGCGTTCTTAAATTCGTCATCGTCATACATTGCATCGGTTAGGTACAAAGTGTTTATAAAAGCAATGTATGATTAATTTGAGATGAATCGTAATCGACTTCGTCTTTCGTCGACAGCGGGTCTTTCTCATATTCTGAAGCCTTCGAAATCGATACCGACACCGACAGTCAATGCTTCTCTTTACAATGGCGGTCTCAAGAGAGGCAAAGAGAACGTCACGACTCAAGTCTACTGATAAGCATCTGATATGATTTCTTTTAACCCTTAATACACAGGAATACAGAAGTGCTACCTTATGAACTGCAGTTTTGTTTAAAGGCCACTAAAGAAAAATCATCTTTTTCAAAGTACACATATTACGATTTCTTTATTAATACCTACATACTTTGTGGGAGCGTTATGGATAATTAATTGAATGCAGCCCGAATATAACTTCTTAAAAGTATATGGGAAATATTTTACTTTTGTTTGTCCAATTAAGAGTCAAGTAAACTATGTGTAGGTACCTAATTTTGATATTTTTTCCAGAAATTACGTGTTCGTGATGTGGTACCCGGTCATGATAAACGAGTTCTTCAAATCATTCGCCGATGGGTCTAGTGGCAATGGTTACTTCTGCGAAAGAATAGTCTCAAATATGACCACTTCATCTCACGGTGAAGCAGTAAGTATATTACGTTAAATTCTATAAGACTTAGGTTAGGGATTAATTCATAGCCAAGCAAACCCATTTTTTCAAACAAAAATAAGCAGCAGTCATAGCAAATGAACCGCAAAAACAAGTTAGTATATGATTTTCTCAGTTCATATGCCTGGTTTTGTTGAAAGAAGTTTTTCAACAGCATTGCGACGTTGCTTTCTAAATGTACACTTAAGAGCACGTCAAGCTTGACACTCTGGACTCTACCATTCTCGCTTTGTCCACTCGACTCCATTGATGGCTCTAAAAATACTTTTCTGATTCCTTAAACGTAGACGGAAAACGAACTTTCAATGCTCTTGAATGGACAGAGCTCATACAGGGTGTAAAGGACAGCTTAGCAAATACTTAAATGGTGGAATCTACCCATATCTATCATCAGCTATAAATAATTACTTTTTCCCGGAAATGTGGTGTTACCAGTTTTCATTATTTACCTACTTTGGTGCTACACAACATATCGCTACACCGCGCCGCGCTGCTATCGGAGTGCGATTTACACATTGCTGATTTTCGTGTTTTACGTTGTTACAATTATTTTTTTATTGCAAAATGGAGTGTATTCGATTAAATAATAAAAAATGTAAGCAGAAAATATTAAAAAACATGAAAAAAATATGAAAATTTTCCGGATAAAAATCCCACTGGAAAATTATTCAGAACGATTGTCTGAGTCCAGGGTTTCAGTTTTTGCTAAGCTGTCTTTTACACCCTGTATATGGATTACCAAATCGATTTTTATCGTTAATGACTTTTTGTTTGCGTTCCAGCACGAGGCCGAAAACTGCAGCGAAATCATCTCCACGTACACCTTGTACGCTGGTTTAGTTTTGGGGTTAACCTTCGCTGTATTAAACGTCTTGGCGTCTGTCGTGGCAGTGTACCGGCGCCTAGTTCTCATTGCATCGCTCCTCGTGTCGGGAGCCTGCCTGATACTGGTGAACTTGACGGACAACTCGATCGCCAACATCATATTCTTCACTCTAATACAATGTACGGCCGTCGGCATCGGCAGTGTCGCTTCGTATTTCATTGACTTGTATCCTACAGTGCTTAGGTTAGTAAGACAAAGATGACGGGAATCACTTTGATTGGTAGGTACGGGTGAAAAACCTAAGAAAACTTCAAAAAATAGATTAAAAATCACAGACAGCAGCACGTCAGGTTACCCATTTGCACTACGAAAGCCAGCGCTATTATACGAGCGAGACAAGGGCGACGTCAAGGTCAACATGTACTGCCTGATGTGTTGTGTGTACAACTGTACATATTGAGTATTTGTTTAAAGCATTATAACCGCATAGCTCATGAGAGGCTTTGAGCCTTAAGTAGCGGCTTCGAATATTTGAAATAAAACCGGCCAAGTCCAAGTCGGCAACAAAAATATATCACCCGTGAAATTTTCAACTGTTTAACTATCACGGTTCATGAGATACAGCCTCGGACAGACTTATCTATAAAAAAAGCGAAAAAATCACGTTTTTTGTATGGGAGCCCCCTTAAATATTTATTTTATTCTGTATTTTAGTATTTGTTGTTATAGCAGCAACAAAAATACATCATCTGTGAAAACTTCAACTGTCTAACTATCATGGTTCATGAGATACAGCCCGGTGACAGACGGACGGACGGACGAACAGTGGAGTCTTAGTAATAGGGTCCCGTTTTTACCCTTTGGGTATGGAACCCTAAAAAGATGTTGTAGAAAACGGGAAATATTTAAACTATTTGATGATAAGATTTAGCCGATAAAGCTTTTGTTAAAGCTTCGATTTTCCGCTTATAATTTATTATAGGAGGTAGTTTCACATTTTTTTCTCGTGATCTGAAATGTCCACAATAATCCATAATACTATTTCAGAGGCATGGTGACGAGTATTGGTTTAACTATTGGCCGGCTGGTGTCTTTCGGCGGAGTCAATCTAGTTGGAGCAACCTTCAGCATATACTGCAACACAACTTTCTATGGTTGGGCAGCGTTTGTTTTTAGTAAGTTATTAGATAAATATCGGCTTTTCCGAGTTTTGGCTCAGAGTAGTCGTTATTTTATCCGTATTTCAATTACCACTTGAAAACAAAAAAATATTTGTAGAAAAGGGACAGCTTAGCATGTTTAGTGGTGGAATCTAAATACAAGTTACAACTAAGATCAGTTAAAAGTAAATTATATGTAAGAGGCTCTACAAAATGTGACATAGGTGTACAAGTACATTGTTGCTTTTTGTCCTTTACACCCTGTATAAGGTGTTAACATTTTTTTTCATCAAAATTAATTGTTTTTGAATAGGTAGTGCTACTTAATTTTGCTTGAGTAAATGATTGAAATACATAAAACTTTTGAAATTTTTCCTGAGAAAAATCATAAAGAATGATGTCTAAGTAAAAGGTTTCAGTATTTTCTAAGTCCCTTTCACCCTTTTTATGTAAAATTTTTTTTACAGGTGGAGTTATAATTGCATTGTTATTACCTGCAGACAACACTTCAAGCACTAAAAAAAATAAGATAAGCCTTGAAAGAATTTTGCTGTTTTATCGTAACCTGATACCTTGTAAGAATTAATTTGTGATATAAAAATCTGTGTTTAGTAAAACGAGTATCTATTTATTTGCAAAAATAAGTGAGTCATCTAATTTTAACAAAATAATTTACTATTTTGTACAACAACAATTAATTTAAGTAGAAGGAACTACCTACGTAATTCTAAAATTTCAAATAAATAACAATACCTAATATTAATTTAATATTTCTTTCTATTGGGATGAGTCTCTGGTTCACCACCATGATATTCATCATACTTAGGGTATGTTTCTGGGCCTTTCGGGGCTGGAGTAGGCAGTGAACCACCCTCTGCCAACCTCTTTGCTTCGATCTTTGCTGCATTCTCTTTTTTCATTTTAGCTACAGCTAGATTTGTTGCTATCTCCTCTGCGGTTGGTGCATCATTCCTATGATAATACAGAAAAGTTATTTTTTTCTTAACAGGACTTAAAAGACAAGAAATCCTACCCAGGAACCATACTATAAAATTGTGTTTGCTACTTTACCATTAAACAAAGGAAAGTTATTCTTATAATAAAGTGCTAAAACCATAACAGAGATGCTGCTTTACAAAAATTGAAAAATGGTGTAGTGGTGGAGTTTTAGTACAATACCTACCTACCATCAGAAACTTGTTAGAAAAATAAGATAAAACATAAGTATAAAAATCATACTACAAAATGACCAGAATCTACTATAGTAACTGTAGTACCTCCTCATTCTCAGCCATGCCTCCCACTCTGCAGGTATAGGATCATCAAAGTCAAGACCTTTTGGTGGATCGTACCATCTGGATGCCTTTCTCTTACCCAAGCTGGGGTTGGCTGGGATCTCAAAGTATGCATTTCCTAAGTAATCTTTGCCTGAAAAAAAAGATAGAAATTGGAATGTATGTTGCATATTCTCAACCTCATGATTCGCATTTGACAACAAGCTGGTAATGTTAAAATAACAGCAACTGTTATGGGTTTGTGTCCGAATAGATAAAACAACTGAATTGGGGACATACACATAGCTCATGGTGTTGAAATCCAGAAAAAAGATTACATGACCCTCTGGCCTTAAACTTAAAGACCAATGTATTAAACTTACCAATTGGGTTTCCTCTAACTTGCCTTGGCCTGAACGAATTGAGAAAGTTTCGAAAAGCTATACGCCACACGTACCTGGCTTCGCCACCAGACATCTGAAATTACCAAAAACTCCAATTATAATAGTCTAACTTTCCACCCGGGACTTCGTTCCTGTGGGGATTTGGCAAAATTATAGCCCATGAGTTATTTTGGTCGCTGGGTCATATTTTGGTTTCCAAGCGATATTACTGCAAAGTTTCATCAAAACCCGTCGAGCCGTTCTTTAGTTATAAATGGTGTAACTAATTACGCCTTTGTTTTAAAAAGATAGACATAACCATAATCTTGATATAATTGGTCAGAGGAAACTTTACCTACCTTTATTTAATGTCCTTTATATTTTGTTTATGTTGACCAATTTTGCGTTTTCTTTTTTGCGCAGACTGCCGAAGAATCTGACGGTCAGTGTTGCCAACTAGACTGATTCGAAATGTGCTAAAGTGCTGTTTAAAATATGCCAAAAATATGCTAAATTTTTAAATTGAATTTTCTAATACTTGAAAAAGTGCTAAAATAAAATGCCAAACTAATTTCAAATTTTAGTCAACAGTAAAAGTGTAGGATTTAGAGTGACTTGTTCCAATTTTCAAATAAACAGTCAATATCTTGATCTTCATCAACATTAGCTGTAGACGTCAAGTTACTCTGTGACGTAGAAGCAGAAGACTGAGAGTCTGAATCATAGGTCTCTTTGTTGCCTATACTACGTAGTAAGTCGCGTCGTCAGGAAGTACATAATGAATAACAACATTTGCCTACTCTTCAAGCAACATCTGACATATATGGAATTTAGTGTTTTTACTGCCGAACGATATCGGAGTTTGTCTTGACTAAATTCATTTGAATGAAAACGCGTTCAATCTCCGCGTTCGAATGAGGCAATGACAGCAGAGATATTGCGAACTGAGACAAATCGGCAAAGGGGTTATTGCCAGCTGCAATAACCCCGTTTACGCTGGTAGATGTGCATTTCCATTCAATGTGTATTATGTTTACCCTTGAGATATAATTCTTTCTATTCTTCGGCTATTTCTACAATGGAAGGCTTGACTACTTATGATGTAACTTATAATTACATAGGTATTAATTAGTGAAGTTTTTCTTTCTCTTTTCATTCTTACTAGGAAGAGGGAGGGACGTAATTATGTTTGTCTGTGGTGTCTACATAATAAAAATAAATAATTATGGAAGGGAAATCCCTTAGAAGTCTCAGAACAGAAGCGGTTGTTCGTTTCACGCTACATTTCATTCAACCAAAATAATTTTCATGTTATATTTATTTAAGGCTGTGCCTCCGCTGCCGGTACCGGCTCCTAGAACAGCTGCCGGTACCGATAGACGATATAAATCATTATAAAACTTAAATGATAGGTAATAATAATAGTAGATAGGTACTCAATGATGTGCTGCTATGTTATATGTTACCGGAAATATATGAAACCTACAAAACAACCTAACCTAACCGAGCGGAACTGCGACAACCGCTTAACGCAACTACAGTCGTTTCTGGCACATCGCCGGCCGCTGCCGCGGCACGCTCGCTTCGCTCGCTCGGCTCGTGCGTTGGGGGTCGCAGTTCTAACCTAACCAACCCTTAATGGGTTGGTTAGGCTAGGCTACTAACAAACCTAACCTACAGTTTCTGCCCGATAGAGTTTTAACTATAGCTAGTTTTAACTATAGCTCGATGTGACAACTAGTTTTATCTGAAAATCAAAGTCGAATGTAAGTAATACATTTCCAATAGTGATTTAGGAATATTCGCAAATTCAATCTTAGATAATCACCAACGCATCAAAGCACAGACCCCGATAAGAACACAAAATCAACTCATGTCAGCTGTCAAAAACGTCAAAAATTGAAACTGACAGTAACTTCCGGCAACCGTTCCAATTTTTCGTCGTTGCCGGTACCGGCAGCGGAGTCACTTCCTTTATTTAAATAGCATGTTTATGTTTCATTTATTAATATGCTGAAAAAATATGCTATATGCTAACTTAGAAAATATTCTGCTAAACGAAAAGAAAATCTGCCAAAGACTGTATATCAGTAAAGCATTAAACCAAAGCTTTAAAATGGTATATATTTCGTCACTGTCGGAAGTGGACTCCCGCTTCTGTCCGTGTCCTTTAGCATAAAATATGCTAAATTGGCAACACTGCTGACGGTAGTATGAGGTAGTATCTTTTATGTAGTCTGTGATCTGACGTGAATATGACGTGAATCTATCTGTATCTGACAGTTGACACTGACAGTGTTTTTTTTTTACCAGACCTTTGGGCCTAGTCCAATGACTAAAATACTACATACTCAAAGGCCTAGTCTTAATTTTTGATGCATGATTACATTCTCTTTTGATTTGCAGTCAATATTTCAAATAAAGACTGGATGGTATTTTTAATATACTCGTAAATCGGCAGAAAACACATCACTTTTGAGAAAAACAGTCAAGCGGCTCACACATAAGTTACTCTATGGCTCACACTGACATTGACAGTATAATGTAATGTCCATCTAAGTAGGTAGTCTGTGGTCCACTTATCCAGTGTTGCTTTGCTTGCCAACTAGACTAATATGCTAGTGGTACTTAAAAAAATGACAAAAATATGCTAGTTTTTTTTATTGTACATACTTTACAATATTGGATAAAGTGTTAAAATAAAATACTATTAATTTTAAATTTAAATCAACAGTAAGAGTGACCGGAGACATATGATTTAGACTCTCAGATGAAGATAAATATTATTAGGATTATATTATTTGAAAAGACTGTTTATTTGGAAACTTGGAATCCGGCCGGCCGGCCGCGCCGGTTTGGTCGAGTGGTAGTGACGCTGCCTCTTGATCGGCGGGTCCTGGGTTTGATCCCCAGTCGGGGCAAACATTTGTGTGGAAAGCAGATGTTTGTTCTCGGGTCATGGGTGTTTGTGTTTGTCTTTATGTGTGTTCCAAGGGACCCACGACACAAGGGAAAACCTTAGTGTGGGCCTTTGAGTGTGTAGCGTTTATTTATTTATTAAGTAATAAATCAAATCAATAAATCAAACTTATTCCAAGTTTTCTAATAAACAGTCCATATCTTGATCTTAATCAACGTAACATAACTGTAGAAACAGAAGTAGAAGACTGAGGTCCGAATCACAGAACGCGACTCAGACAGAGTCTGAACTATACTTAAGTAGTAGTCATCTTTGTCATTTTGATAGTGAGAGAAAGAGACAATAAATACTTAAGTATATATCAAGAGTCGAGTCTTGATATGCGGGCCTGAGATTCTATAATGCGGGCCTGAGATTCTCTGAATCATACGTCCACAGACTAATAAGAGATACTGGCGTCTCATATATAAGAGCGCACGTTAAAGTAAGATAAAAAAATCGAGTTTTTTTTCTCTTTTCATTCCTACTGGGAAGAGGGAGAGACATTATTACATTTGTCTATGGTATCTACATAATCAAAAATAAACAATTATGGAGGGGAAATCCCTTAGAAGTCTTGGAACAGACGCTGTTGTTCGTTTCATGTTTACATTTTATTAAACTGAAATAATTTTCGTGCCATATTTATTTAAAATAGAATGTTGTACAATGTTTATTTTTTCATATGCTAACTAAAATATTCTCCTAAACGGAAAGAAAATCTGCCATTGGCAACACTGTAAGTGTCAGTGTCAGTCTGAAATTGGCATTGGCACATTTGGTCTTGTTTTGGTCAAATTCCGTACCAAATACAGACTTTATCAAATAAACATCATCTATTTATATTAATAAAACATTTATATTACGTTCTTCTAATACATATAATTTTTAATGTTTTCATTAAGCTATAAACTGGTCCTCCGACATGACAAAGCCGAGGAACTATACTAAGAAACGAGATAGACTGTCAATCTCTCGTTTCCTAGTATAGCTCTGTCTCTCTCTGATGATCCAGCAATGCAACAAGCTAAATCCTTGCTCTCTAAAACCAAAACACTTCAAAACAGAAATTAAAAATAAACTGACGTGGCTGCTGTGTTGCTGCGAGTGTTGTTGTGATTGATTTTACGAATTCAACTGTTCAACTTTAGACGATAAAGTAAAGCATTTTCAGTTGCAAAGTGATATCAATAATCTATCATCATGGCAAAGATGGCATTTCAGCACCAAGCCGGCACGGCTATGGAGTGTCTGAGTGTAAGTTTGTAGACCACTCCCTCTTGTTCTTTTGTGTAGTAAATTTGTTTTTATATTTTATTCTTTTTTAGATACCTATAACACTTCAAAAAGAAACTGGCTTAGATTCTGAAGGACGGGAAGTAATGAAATGTGGTTTTAAAATCGGCGGTGGTATTGACCAAGACTTTCGAAAGAGTCCCCAGGGCTATACAGACAATGTAAGTATTTACCGTTTAAGTACACTATTTATTATAATGTGGTTTGTATAATTTTGACATAAATATGTACTCACTAGTTCCTAATTCACATAATTAGGGTTGCCATCTCTAAAACCTGCCCCCCAGGACCGGAAGCATAAGTTCACCAGATTTTGGAGCTTTCACCCCGGACATTTCAATACTTTTTTCATTCACTTACATCTTGATTAAAATATATTTTACTCCGTACTTGATAGAAGAAAACTTTAATTTTAAGCCTCTTTTGTTGCATGAAATAGTGTGTTTAATCATTCTTGTGACGACAAGTGAGTAATTTTGTTTATTTTTTAACCTTAGGTATGAAATAAAATAAATTAAAACTTGTTTAACTGTTTATTTTTCCGTATAATTCAGAAAGTTATCAGAACTTATACTAAGGAACAATTTTAACAGCCTTACATGTTTATTTCTTTATATTACAAGAAACAAAACACAATTTCAAATAAAACTATAGGTACTTCTTAATTATTTGGCATATGTATGTATGAATCATGATCATGATTCAATACATACCTAAATTATTTAAGATTTGGCCTACTTATACCAACACTAAAAAAACAATACTTGTTATTGATATTATCCACAATAGAAAAAAAAAGTGAATACTTAACCATAAACTTTGCTGTTTCAGGGCATCTATGTAACTGAAGTTCATGAGGGAAGTCCTGCTGCTAAATCAGGATTGAGAAAGCATGATAAAATTCTTCAATGTAATGGCTATGACTTCACGATGGTAACACACAAAAAAGCAGTCAGTTATATTAAAAAGCATCCTATTCTCAACCTCTTAGTAGCTAGAAAGGGGGTAACATCCACGTAACTGGATATGAATAAAATTGTTTCATGTTTCAATAGATCATTTGAGCTGCAACTCAAGATTTATAGCTAAATACAATCAGTAAAATAATTCCTAAAGATGTACACAAAAATAATACATCTGTACCTGCACATAATGTCTCTTTTTGAAAATCTATTCTGCATTTTATATTGAACAAAAAACAGCATTTTGCATATAAAAGTGAGATGAGACAGTCCACTAGTTAAGGTAAGTAATTAGTACCTCATAGTAGATAAAAAGTTTTACATAGCATTGTAAATTAATAATAAAGAAACGAATAAAATAATGTATTGACAAACAAAATACTGATCAGAGGGCCGCATATCAGATTACCCATCTGTGCACTCTGTTCTGTTGCGATAACTTAATGTGCTGGCCTCTGTACAAACTGACACAAATTCCCTATAAATCTTGAGTTTTTTGTTGAAATGGCAACAAGTATTATGAATTAATTATGACAAGTGATTTACATTGTTATTTATCTTTAAGATATTGTATGAGTTAGGTTTATAATGACATTGTGTTTGATACTCAATTAGATACATTTGCTAACTTTATGAGTAAGTACTTTATAAAGTACATAACAATTTGCTACAGATTCCTTAAAGTGAGTTACCAATTTCATTCTACACAGCAATATACCTTCAATGTCATTTAGAACAAAATATCAGTTCATTTATTTGACTTTTTTAGATAATTATTTTTACATCAAAATGAAATATGTACTGCCTATTTACCAAGTAGTATAAATTCTTGTAATTATATTAGACATAATTGAAAATTAATTACTTAGTTAGTAACAATGTTTATTGAACAGTTGAATTTATTATGAAATTTGAACATTCCGTACCTATTAAATGTAGTATACATAACGTGCCAATTAGGAAATATAAAGCTCACATAAAACTTAAGGGAAAATAAGTTAAAAGTATAAAATTTTCATGTCTGTACTACATCCAAAATCCAAATACTACATGTATGTTTAAAGATATTGATATTGGCTATGTAAATCAAACAAATTTTGTGCACAACATTTACGCCACGTGCGATACAAATCTCGTACACCTTGTGTTCAAAAAGCACGCGAAGGTTTAAAAAAAAAAATTCGTCCAGTCACCCAATATACGTAAGTATATCAATGAAAATGCAATCTAGCATGTTAAGGATTATGTGTAACAGCAACACCCAACCAAAGACTAGTACTCATTATTAAACAGTGCATACCCACGATTACATTGATGTAATGAAGAAATAGTACTTAAGTAGTACATAATTTTTTACAAATATTTTTCATATTTGCATTAAATATCCCCTATTTATTAAATACTCTGGCATATAGTATAATTAAGTGCAAATTATGTTTAAGTTTACTTTAAAAATTTTGTTTACTGAGCTCTAGTGGTGAATGTCTGTAAAAAAAACTTCTGCTAGATCCACTATGCAAATAAATAAATATGTAAGAGCTCAGATTTATTGTATTTTATTCAAAAAATAAAAATGTTATCTTATTATCTCTGTCTATTTTTATTCACAAAACTATTTTAGTTTACTTATAAAATAAATGTAAAGAATCTAAAAGGGTTGTTTCTTCAATCAATAAGGTATTTTAGCCAAGATCTGGCTACGTAGAAAATTTCTCAAGAATTTCTCGGGACAAACTCCAAAATAAGAAAACTATCCGGTCTTGCGTTCAAAATATAAAAGACATTCGTTGGGGCCCAGCTGCAGTGACGCGTCACTACAGCTGAGCCACCTGAATCTCGAAAACGGGACGACGACGTAGGGGAAATCTGCTTGCGTAGATAATTTCTCGAGTATAATTATCAAAAATCTGAAATTCTCGGTGTCCCGTTCTAGAGAAAAAAGACTTTAATTTTCATACAAATGTACAGTCGCGATCAAAAGTGAAATAAACAAAATCTAATTCCAGTTATGATAATAAATAAACAAACAAACTGAAGCAGATAGAGCCGTCTGTGATGATTTACAACAAGTCTTCTTCCTTTCTTAACGTGACCTTACCGTGCTGCCATCTCTCGAGAGTGTTTCAACATTCATTTATTATAAACATGACCGTCAATTATGATTTTATTTTAATATGTGGTTTCAAGTATTTTTTGCACAGAGGGCAGCGCATCAGGTTACTCCATTTTCATTGCAAAACCGCTCTTATCATAACAGCACAGAGCGCACGCGTGTGGTAACCTAAGTCGCGGCCGTCCGTACTTCACTCATTAAAGTCGTAACTACGTATTTCACATGCGCTTACCATGGCTTAGAAGGTAAATCCGTTTACAGCGAACCATCCTTACTAATATTATAAACGCAAAAATTTGTATGTATGGAGATTTTTTCCTCTTTCACGCTCAACGGCTGGACTGATTTTGATGTGGTATGGAAGTAGCTGACACCCTGGATTAACACATAGTCTACATTAATTTTCCTAAATTCCCACGGGAACGAAGTCCCGGGCGCTAAGCTAGTATTTCAAAAAAACACTGTCAAAAATTTATAACTCATTAAAAAGTGTGATAGTGAATCAAGTGGTCTTAAACAAACCACTGAACTTGGACTTGACTAGAAGGACTAATATCCAGGCCATAATAATAAAAACTCGTACTTTAAAAGACAGTTGTACGCAAGTGTACATTTTTCAGGTAGTCTAGAAGTTCGATGTTAAAATAGTGTACGTAAAATACCGATCTAGTAAATCATTTAAATAATATGAAAACGACACGAACATCATTGAAATTATTGACTTTTATCTCACTAAATACTGTAATACTATTAATATTATACTTTGACCAAAGAAAATTTGGTTGGCTCCTAGACTATTCACATGTCCATTTGGATTGAGGAGCCACTCCAGATTTTTAAGGGCAGCTATCACTTTTATTTAGTAACCATGCAGATCATTTTGTAGGTCAAATTCTGACATTTGTAGTAAAATACATCAAAAGTTGTATCACTGCAAAGGTCTAAACATCTAGATTGAGGAGCCACCTAGAACTCGTAATGTATTGAATGTAGATTACTGAAAATCATGTAGGTATCGTTTTGTATCTATTACGTAGAATATCTACTACAATTTTGAGCACATTAGTTCTAAAATTCAAGAAACTACAACACTTTTGTTGTGGCTCCTCAATCCATATACAATAGAGTACATTTTTAGGAATATTTTCGGTCAATTCATATATTTGACATAATGATAATTTAGAAGGAAGTAAATCCTATTGCTTACAATATGAATGAAATACTAAAACATAGTGATTTCCGTAAACAAACGCATATTAGTTGGCTCCTCAATCCTGACGTTTAGCAAACCAATAATTTACTATATTTAGGTACCTGATATCACAACGAAATCAAAAGCCAGAGATACTAACATATAGTAGGCATGCCTACTAAATGGCTACATACAATTCATTGCTGTATTCTTTGAGTCCATAACCACAGCTGGGCCACAATCGAAATTGTAATGTTTGACTATTTCAAGAATTTCGCAAAATTTGGCGTATACGATTGGCAAAGAAAACAGAATTTCTGAGGGGCCGCGTTTAAAAGTTATCGGGGGTTGTTTGGGGCCCAGCTGCAGTGACGTCACTACAGTTGAGCCACACCTGTATCTCGAAGATGGAACCATGTAGCGGAGATCTGACTACGTAGATAATTTCTCGTGAATTTCTCGGGACAAACGCCAAAATAAGAAAACTATCTGGTCTCGCGTTCAAAAGATATCAGACATTCGTTGGGGCCCAGCTGCAGAGCCACCTGGATCTCTAAAACGGGATGACGTAGGGGAAATCTGCTTGCGTAGATAATGTCTCGAGAATTTCTCGAGTATAATCATAGAAAAATCTGAGTATCTCGGTGTCCCGTTCTAGAGAAAAAAAAAATTCTTTTTTATTGTGAATAGTCTAGGAGCCAGAAGGCCAAAGTGCGCACAGAACTATTATTTTTAAAATTTGACGTGATTTTCTTTGGTCAGAGTATAACGTTAATAGTTTTACAGTATTTAGTGAGAGAAAAGTCAATAATTTCAATGATGTTACTATCATTTTCATATTACTTAAATGATTAACTCGATCAGTATTATATGTACAATATTTTAACATCGAGCTCTTAGACTACCCAAAGTAAAATGTACACTCGCGTACAATTGTCTTTCAAAGTACGAGTTATTTTTTATTTTAATGGCATGGATACTAGTCCTTTTAGTCAAGTCCAAGTTTAGTGGTTTATGTTAGACCATTTGATTCACTTTCACACTTTTTAA
Source organism: Aproaerema taeniolella (assembly GCA_949987775.1). Classification (NCBI taxonomy): domain Eukaryota; kingdom Metazoa; phylum Arthropoda; class Insecta; order Lepidoptera; family Gelechiidae; genus Aproaerema; species Aproaerema taeniolella. The sequence goes on along the minus strand of OX465247.1, from coordinate 16,220,233 downwards.
CCCTTTTAGCGCGAAGAGTTTTCGTCAAAAACGCCCACCACACACCACGACATCATTTTTTTTTTAAATGTGGCGTATGGCGAACGCTTGGTGAACGATATTAAAGTAAAAAAAAAATTGTCTGATCTATCAGACTTTGGCGGCGAGGGCACGAAACTTAAACGTCTGAGATATAAAATGAAAAGGTTAATGAGTTTATGAAATATGGTACGACTTTAATGAGTAAAGTAAAAAAATTACATTAAACCATAGATTAAAATAAAATCATAAAAAATGGAAGTTGAAACACACTCTCGGGAGATGGTAGCACGGTTAGGGTCAGCTCCCACCGCGACGCGACGCGGCGTTGAGGATTAAATACTGTAAAACTATTAACGTTATACTCTGACCAAAGAAAATCACGTCAAATTTTAAAATAACAGTTCTGTGCGCACTTTGGCCTTCTGGCTCCTAGACTATTCACAATAAAAAAGAATTTTTTTTTTCTCTAGAACGGGACACCGAGAAACTCAGATTTTTCTATGATTATACTCGAGAAATTCTCGAGACATTATCTACGCAAGCAGATTTCCCTTACGCCATCCCGTTTTAGAGATCCAGGTGGCTCAGCTGTAGTGACGTGTCACTGCAGCTGGGCCCCAACGAATGTCTTATATCTTTTGAACGCGAGACCGCATAGTTTTCTTATTTTGGCGTTTGTCCCGAGAAATTATCTACGTAGTCAGATCTCCGCTACATGGTTCCATCTTCGAGATACAGGTGTGGCTCAGCTGTAGTGACGTTACTGCAGCTGAGCCACCTGAATCTCGAAAACGGGACGACGACGTAGGGGAAATCTGCTTGCGTAGATAATTTCTCGAGTATAATTATCAAAAACCTGAAATTCTCGGTGTCCCGTTCTAGAGAAAAAAGACTATTTAATTTTCATACAAATGTACAGTCGTGATCAAAAGTGAAATAAACAAAATCTAATTCCAGATAAATGATAATAAATAAACAAACTGAAGCAGATAGAGCCGTCTGTGATGATTTACAACAAGTCTTCTTCCTTTCTTAACGTGACCTTACCGTGCTGCCATCTCTCGAGAGTGTGTTTCAACATTTATTTATTATGATTTTATTTTAATATGTGGTTTCAAGTATTTTTTGTACAGAGGCCAGCGCATCAGGTTACTCCATTTTCATTGCAAAACCGCTCTTATCATAACAGCACAGAGCGCACGCGTGTGGTAACCTAAGTCGCGGGCTTCCGTACTTCACTCATTAAAGTCGTAACTACGTATTTCACATGTGCTTACCATGGCTTAGAAGGTAAATCCGTTTACAACAAACCATCCTTACTAATACTATAAACGCAAAAATTTGTATGTATGGAGATTTTTTCCTCTTTCACGCTCAACGGCTGGACTGAAAAATACACTAAAGCAAACAGAGCCGTCTGTCATGGTTTACAACAAGTCTTCTTCCTTTAGCATCGTGTAGGTATAATAAATACAATCAATGGTGAGCTCTAAACTATAATAATTTTATTAAATATTGTAAGCCCAAATGTTACTGCTCCCATAAGGGTATTATTTAATGTCAGTTATGATGGTCATTCCGAGAAGAGCATATCCCGGAATGACTGGTTTATCCTGGGTTTGACCAAAAAATTTCTACCTAACTTTTCAGTCAAACGTCGAAAGTAAAATAACCTGTTTCGGGCTTTGCCTAGTCGATCCTAGACGCGACTTGCAGACTCGGTCAAACGTCGATCTGTACTGTACTAATAAGTAATATGTTTAATTATGTACAATTCTTAAATGTCATAATGCCTCACCATGTGAGAATAATGTTATTTTTTTATTGTAATTATAACAATATTAAAACAATACACAATAAATTGAAAAAATTCGTTTTATTATACAACTTTTTTATTTTAATTAAGACAATATTTATTCAATATTTAAAAAATAAACATTGTTTTAAAATGACATTTTGTTAAATACAACTAAGATATTCTAATACATATTTGAAATTTGACTGGTCAAACCCCGATTTCATGAAATTCAATTTTGATGTTTGCCTAACCAAATTAGACTCTCCTTTTTAAACTAAGTAATAAGTCAAAAAATAAATATATAGCGCCTATTTTGTTAAAAACAAACTGGTGGCCTTGGTGCGTAGGCAAGATGCACGATTAATTTAGGTATTGTAAATAATTTCTTGATATTTGATCCCAAAAAATACTTTACCATAGAAAGAAAAAATAAATCATGTTAATAAATTAAAAGTTTTTAACTTTCCTCACCCTCGTCTTGTATGCAGTTTACTGTATTCTGCGGCTTCGTATCGCTTCTAAAATGCATAACTCTTAATAAGTAAGCCAAACTCAATTTATGAACTACCTAAGGGTCAGCTCCCACCGCGAAGCGACGCGACGCGACGTTACGAATAGAACTACTCAAAATTGAACTTTATTATATTACAAGAAAAGATAAACATTTCATTGTGAGAACGCCGCGGCTGCGTGGTGCGACGTGTTCTTATTCTCACTTGTAATAAATAAAGTTCAATTTTGAGAAGTAAACCATGACAGACGGCTCTGTTTGCTTTAGTTTATTTTTTTTATTATCATATTAATGGAATTAAATTTTCTTCATTTCACTTTTAATCGCGATTGTACCTTTCTATTAAAATTAAATGAAGTCTTTTTCCTCTAGAACGGGACACCGAGAAACTCAGATTTTTCTATGATTATACTCGAGAAATTATCTACGCAAGCAGAATTCCCCTACGTCATCCCGTTTTCGAGATCCAGGTGGCTCAGCTGTGGTGACGCATCACTGCAGCTGGACCCCAACGAATGTCTGATATCTTTTGAACGCGAGACCGGATAGTTTTCTTATTTTGGCGTTTGTCCCGAGAAATTATCTACGTAGTCAGATCTCCGCTACATGGTTCCATCTTCGAAATACAGGTGTGGCTCAGCTGTAGTGACGTCACTGCAGCTGGGCCCCAAACAACCCCCGATAACTTTTAAACGCGGCCCCGAGAAATTCTGTTTTCTTTGCCAATCGTATACGACAAATTTTGAGAAATTCTTGGCTTGACATTAAAATTCCGATTATGGCGCAGCTGTGGGTATGGACTCATATTCTTTTTAATTACTGAAAAAAAAGCTGAGAAATTCTTGGCATAGTAAATATTGAAATTTCGATTGTAGCCCAGCTGTGGTGATGGACTATCTGTTACTGCTAAGGTGTATTAATGTCACAATTATTAAAAATAGGCCCTAAATCCATAACATAAAATAAAAGAGTTATAAAACATTAAATTATATTTTATTGATAATTTTAAGCTAACAAATCATGACAACAATATCTAAATATTGCATAAATAGGTACTTTGAAATTTAAATTATGCTTTTGCTGGAGGCCAGTCCCACTGGCCCTTGGGTGGCTTTGTCATCAGTGGTTCCCATGGTTTCCAATTAAGCATTTTTCGAGCCAGATTCAATTCATTTTCAGCTTGGACGATGAGTTCCTCAGCTTGGCCACAGTTAATTTTTTTCTCCAATTCAAAGACATCCTTAGTCTGAAACGAAAAAATATCGTAAGTCTGTCAAGTACAATCGGGATTGCATAAAAATATTTAGAAAAATTTTAAATTCATTCAAAATGTGAGTATTTAGATAAGTAGGTACCTCAGCGACGACTGCAGCTCTGGTGCGAACAATCTGTTCAGTATGTTGTTTGTATACTGAACTCTCTGGCATTTTTTGTAGCACTCTCAAAATCTTCCCGTATAGAGCCCCAAGCGTATGATGTGCATTGGGACTTACAGCAAGGCCCGTGAGACCTGTAGTCTAAATAGAAAACAGCAAAAAGGTGATTTATGTTTAGAAAATTCAATAATTGTTTCAATTATTACTTCAATAATATTTATTATTTTTTCAGTATGTGCAAATAATGAGTATTGTATTAGTTATGTATGACATTTACCTTTTTTATTAGAACCATTTCTGCTATGTTATATTAATTAATGATTAGATAACACAATTCTCTATTTCTCGAAATATTTCTGGAGTGACAGTTGGTGACAGTGACAACTTATGTTTTTTTTTTTTTTTGTTAATTTGTTGTTTTGTTTAATTTATCCCTTTCGGGAAAGGCAAAGGAAACTATGTCCATACAGCCATGTCTTCAGTGAAAAATCTTCTTTCTTCAACTTAACCTAAGCCCTAAGCTTCTCATGTTCTGCGTAAAACCGGATAGCGTCTGTTTTACGAAAACTGGCGGCGAGAAGCACAACCGCGAGGATCTTTGTCGGTACCAAACGGTGCAGAAACACTGCTATCATTTGAATTTTTCATCACTACACGAAATTTAGTCAATTTACTGCATAATACACTATCACTATTACACATTAAACAACTTTTCAACGCAGAAAACGAAAATTCACTTGACAAAGCAACCGCTCACGCCGAGCTCCCGCCAAAGACCCTTTTTTTTGTTAAATTTATCCCTTTCGGGAAAGGCAAAGGAAACTATGTCCATACAGCCATGTCTTCAGTGAAAAATCTTCTTTCTTCAACTTAACCTAAGCCCTAAGCTTCTCATGTTCTGCGTAAAACCGGATAGCGTCTGTTTTACGAAAACTGGCGGCGAGAAGCACAACCGCGAGGATCTTTGTCGGTACCAAACGGAGCAGAAACAATGTTATCACTTGAATTTTTCATCACTACACGATTTTTAGCCAATTTACTGCATAATACACTATCACTATTACACATTAAACAACTTTTTCACGCAGAAAACGAAAATTCACTTGACAAAGCAACCGCTCACGCCGAGTTCCCGCCAAAGACCCTTTTTTTTGTTAAATTTATCCCTTTCGGGAAAGGCAAAGGAAACTATGTCCATACAGCCATGTCTTCAGTGAAAAATCTTCTTTCTTCAACTTAACCTAAACCCTAAGCTCCTCATGTTCTGCATAAAACCGGATAGCGTCTGTTTTACGAAAACTGGCGGCGAGAAGCACAACCGCGAGGATCTTTGTCGGTACCAAACGGAGCAGAAACAATGTTATCACTTGAATTTTTCATCACTACACGATTTTTAGCCAATTTACTGCATAATACACTATCACTATTACACATAAAACAACTTTTTCACGCCGAAAACGAAAATTCAATTGACAAAACAACCGCTCACGCCGAGTTCCCGCCAAAGACCAACTTATGTTGTGTTGGTAGAATCATTATTTTACTCTTTGGTAGAATCGTTCGTAGATCATAGACATTTTTTTTTTTGTTAAATTTATCCCTTTCGGGAAAGGCAAAGGAAACTATGTCCATACAGCCATGTCTTCAGTGAAAAATCTTCTTTATTCAACTTAACCTAAGCCCTAAGTTCCTCATGTTCTGCGTAAAACCGGATAGCGTCTGTTTTACGAAAACTGGCGGCGAGAAGCACAACCGCGAGGATCTTTGTCAGTACCAAACGGAGCAGAAACACTGTTATCACTTGAATTTTTCATCACTACACGAATTTTAGTCACTTTACTGCATAATACACTATCACTATTACACATTAAACAACTTTTTCACGCAGAAAACGAAAATTCAATTGACAAAGCAACCGCTCACGCCGAGTTCCCGCCAAAGACCAGATCATAGACATTTTTTTTTGGTAAATTTATCCCTTTCGGGAAAGGCAAAGGAAACTAAGTCCATACAGCCATGTCTTCAGTGAAAAATCTTCTTTCTTCAACTTAACCTAAGCCCTAAGCTCCTCATGTTCTGTGTAAAACCGGATAGCGTCTGTTTTACGAAAACTGGCGGCGAGAAGCACAACCGCGAGGATCTTTGTCGGTACCAAACGGAGCAGAAACACTGTTATCACTTGAATTTTTCATCACTACACGAATTTTAGTCAATTTACTGCATAATACACTATCATTATAACACATTAAACAACTTTTTCACGTCGAAAACGAAAATTCAATTGACAAAGCAACCGCTCACGCCGAGTTCCCGCCAAAGACCCTAGATCATAGACATAGAAAAAATAAGATGTCAGTGTCGTAGATTTATGTCAGTGACGTAGATTGTATTTGGCAAATAACAAAACAGCGTCCACATATACCACGCGATAACTCAGAAACCATGTGACATTACTGAGCTAAGTCATTATTTAGAACATCACTGGTTTTAAAAATTTATAAAATATTGTTTATGGAAAGTTTCTTTTGAATCAGAGACAGAAAAAATACTTACCACATAGCTAGTTTGATTGGTTAATGGTTCTATTGGTTTCTGTGTCTGTGCTGTGTGAACCATCTGTCCAGTGTTGCCAATTCAGCATATTGTATGCTAAATTTGGCAGATTTTCTTTCCGTTTAGCAGAATATCTTCTTAATTAGCTTAAAGCATATTTTTTAGCATATTAATATATGATGAATATACATGCTATTTAACCTCTGACGCTCCGCCATTTTTAATATAAACAATCCGTCCAGCCCCGCCGCACGCGCGGCGCCAGTGAGGCGAATGGCGCTCTACTGACTTGGTTCAGTAAAAGCGGTCCTACACTTTTGTTTGTTTACCGATGCTCATTCTGTTTTTTGTTTTAGAATCTGCAATAAGTTTTCCGTTCGAGAGAAGCAAAAAATACTGTCGCGTCACCACTTACGTGTATAAATTATCGCCATAAAAAGTCAGAAACCGGTGAAAGTGTGAAGTTCCCACATTTTTATTTAATTTTTTTTTAATGGTTCATAGAAAACAAAGCTTGTATCCGAATTTGTAAATAAAATGTGTTTAGAACAAACCTATAATTTTTCTCTATGCCTTTCTCATATAAAAAAATAATAATATTCGAGTCCAAACAATGAATGCCGCTCGCCGTTCTTGCACGAATTCGCGCGACTTCGAGACCCGATTTATGCATTACAGGATTATGTTTTTGTATCTAAAATTGTGATTACTCAGTGATTATTTATTTGGCTATAGAAATCTGTAAAGGAAATATAAAAATAAAGTACAGTTTTACGAAAATAATCCAAAATTGTACGGCAGGGCCCAAATCGACTAGGCATTTTTCTTACAACGCTGTGTTCAAACTGAAGCGTAATTGACATTGTTGATTTGGTAAAATGATTATGATAAAATCTAATTTCAGTTATTGATATATTATCACGACCTTTTCATAAAATAAAACTGAGATATGGTCTTCCAAACTCAGCTAATTTTTGTATGGAAATATTACGACCTGAAGTGATGGGACACTACCGACTATGTTGTCGATAAAAATTTTATGACATTTTTCAATGTTGCGCGTCAATATACAAGTATTGACGCTATGTAAAATTTGTTGTGTAGTTCATACATACTACTTTACATTGCAGTAAGTACATAAAACAATGAAAACGAAATTTGGATTTTTGTCCTTTCACGCCCATATTTTATCAGGAAAGTAAGTTGTTAAAGTATATTTGCGAGTGTAAAATATGTTTTACATTTCATACAAAATAAGCAAATAGGTATACAAAACAATAAAGAATACTAAGTATAACTTTTCCACTCTGGCGAAAAAAAACATTCTAAATGAAAATATGTATATTTTTTGAAATAGTAAGAGTTGTTACAATATTTACTATAGTAACAATATTATAAATGCGTAATGGATGGATACACAAAATGGCTGAATGGGTTTAGATAAAACTTAGAACAGCTAATGTCTGGAATACGGAATTCCCACGCAAATGAAATCCTGGGTGAAGAGTAAGAAAATTAAACCTGGGTGGGTTTAATTTTCTTACTCAGTTGAAAATTATAAAAGTAAATGATTTGTGAATAAATAAAGGTCTAAGCTAGAATACTGCAGTTTTCTCCATCAGTCGAGTAGTATTTATTTTCGTGAAGGAGTAACAAACACCCACCCTTAAATTTCGCATTTGTAATATTAGTAGGATATTTTAGGTGATTAGAATACTTACTTATATAATTAGAATAATTAGGAGATAGTGAAAAATTGACTACTTACAAGGTCGTGCTATGAGAATTGGGATGAAAACAGGAAGGTTATCGATAGGCTATTCGACTGAGTGCCGAGTTTGCCTCTCTCGGTGCGGAAACTTTGTATGCCTTTCACAGCAGTACGGATGTGGAAAAATAAAAAAAAAAATTAATTGAATTCGGGTTTATTTTTGTTCTATTTATATATTATAACTTATACACACCATTATTCTATTCCATTAGTCTATTATTTTGTATACGTATCACTCTGCACTACTCTAGATTTCTTAAAGTTGTCCCTAAAACAAGGGTTGCCTTGACGAGATTGATTTTAGCGATAAGGCTACCTTGGCGCACTTTTGTTTAGTGACTGTGCAATAAAGAATTTCTATCTATCTATACTTAAAACTAAAAAAAATACTTAAACCTATAGTTTAACTTATACACCTATTTAAAAAATAATTATGTACAATAAAGGATTAACATAAAATAAAATTAGTCAAATTCAAATGTATTTAACACACAACAGCGGATATCTTTACTTTGTGGAACACTATGGCCAGTATTATTAATAAAAGGCATCTTTAAATGATGCTTTAAAAAGGTAAATTAATGAATTCTTCAAAATTATTCGTATACATTTTATTTAATTTATTTTTACGCTCACGCCGATAAACCTTATCGGGTTAGACTGAGCATTACTTTACAACTTAATATTAAACTTTAGTTTCAAAACGAATGAACCCATTTTGACCATTTCAAAGTCAGAAATAACTTTATTTCATAGAACATTCAGGATGTTACTTAAAAAAAGTCAAAATAGTTAATCACATTAGCATTTTTAATTTTGCGCCTATTTTCAAATGTGCAGTCTTCCCCAGAGAAGAATAGACAAGAAACTGTAAGGGTTAGGCGACAAATTCGGCTCATTCGTTTATTCGTAATAGACAGAAAGGTATATTAAAAAACCGGACACATTCATTCATATCATCCATAGCGTAAAACCATTCCCACCGAACATTATTCGTTTCAACAATATTAGGTTAGGATGGGTATGTTACAAAGTACAGAGAATATATCAACAAAGGGGTGAATTTCTTGTAGTGTACCTAGGTGTGGCGAAGTGTTGAATGCATGATGTGTAATGAATGTGCCTATGTTAGGTGAGAACATACACAATTATGTGTATGCTCGAGTAGTGCATGTTGCAATGTAGATTGTATGTGTAAGTGATTAGAGGAAAAAAGACTCCCAAAGTGGAGAAACAAAAAAAAAATTAATTATGGAATCTACCGAAACACGGATCCACACATAAGCCTACGTCACATTGCGAGCATTGATAAATCGATTGCTTTTTGCACTCTACGCACAGACGGCGTTTGCGCACACCGATTTGGAATTGAGCAATGTGGGTAGGCCAATGTGTGTTTGTTGTTTTGTGAGGTTCAGCGGGCTGTGGTCGCGTACCACGCCGTTTCGGGACAAAATCTAAATGCTTTTCCAGCAATTGCTCAACCAAATCTAATCGAAAAATAACATGTTTAATATTTTTACCAAGTGAAGCTTGGTAGCAAATGCGCGCGTTAAGGATTGAGCAATTCAAAAGTCTTTTAAACAGTTTCATGGTCCACTTTGAACACCTTTTTCTCTCTAGAAGGTATGCCTCGAGCATGCAGTCCTTAAGGTCTACACCCCCCATGCCCTTGTTATAGTCAAGGACAAGTTGTGGCTTCCATGGAGTAGGCCGGAAGGGTTTCAAAGGAGCCAGAGCAGTCTCCGAACCATGATAAGAAGAAATAAGGGCAATTTTCTTCTTATCATGGTAGGCCATAACAGTCATGTCGTGCGAATGGCGAGCCACGAATTGACCAGCTTGCAATTTGCAATGCATGATCAATGGTGGGACATGCTGGCGGTTTGTTCTCAGGGAACCCACAACGTCCGTTTTGTTTCTCTTCAGGAACCTGGTCAACAGTGGACTGTTAAACCAGTTATCCATGAAGAGGGTGTACCCTTTATTGAGAAGAGGGCGCATCAGCCTTAATACAGAAGCCGTGCTTTTCAGCAACGACGAGGGAAGCGAGGAATCGCAAACAGTATCCTTACCGGTGTATACGAAAAAAGACCAAAGGTACCCAGTTGCGGACTCACAAAGCTCGAAAGTTTTGATCCCGAACTTGGCAGCTTTGGTCTTTATATATTGCCTAAACGAGAGATTGCCCTTCCACAGGGTCAAACTCTCGTCTATGCAAATTTCTTGCCGGGGGATATATGTTTGCTGGAACCGGGAATTGAGATGGGTGAGGATAGGCTCTATAGGAAATAGGACAGAGGAGTCAGGAGTCCGGAGGGAATTATTATTAAAGTGGAGGGCAGAGCACAATTGCTCGTATCTCTGCCTCGTAAACATGTACCGGAAACATGAGGTTTGCAAAAGGAAATGCTGAGCAAAACAAGATTTAATAGATGGCATCCGGATGATGCCTAGCATCATCCAGAAAGAAAAAAGGACAAGAATCTCATGAACGTTCGTATCATACCAATCCTTGACCGCTTTACAAACAGCATATCGATTCGTCTCCGAAACGATATACGTCAATATGCTGTCATCCCAATATTGCCGGAACGCAGCATATGCACTTGCGGTTGGGGTAGTTGGCCCTGTTTCCTGAGGAAGAAAAGTTTCCTTCTCAGTTTGAAAGGTGTCCATGGGACACCACTCAAACTGGAGGGCACTTTCGTCCCCAGCAAATAGGGCCGCATCTCCACCCTCATCCGCGTCAAAAAACTCGTCGTCTTCCACCCTTGCATCCCTCGCCCTCCTCGCTGTCATCTGCCGTTCCTCTCTCCTTGCATTAACATTCATTATTATTTCTTTTAAATCATCTGGTATGTCATCATCATTCAAGTATATTTCTTTAATTGAATCCCCCCTCATCCATTCAACCGTAGCGCGCGCGCCGCCGCGCCCCCTCCCTCCTCGGCCGCGTCCCCTCCCTCCTCGGCCGCGTCCCCTCCCTCCTCGGCCGCGTCCACTCCCGCCTCGGCTGCCTCTGGAGCGCCTGGCTCTTCCGCCGCGTCCTTGGCTTGTTCCGCTGAAACATGTCAAATATGTGATTTGGAAATCTGGTAATTATGGACATCAATTTATGACAAATTTGTTCATTTATATGAATATAATAATATAATTATCTGGAAAGTATAATAAACTTGACTACTATGAAATCACCTTGTATATTTAGTGAATATTGAAAGCAGTACAAAAAAAGATCAACTTACGCGCTTGGCGAAACAGCCCTACTTAAAGGACGCGAGGCAACCGGCGACCGCGTTGGAGTCGATGGATTTCTGTGAAAAATTTAATTATCAACATCAAAATTATTTCTAGAGTGGACAGGTTTCATTATAGATGTTAGTCGAGTAAAGGGTAATTCCAATAAATAAAGGAAAACTAAGTAGATGATACATACGTAATGGGTGAGATGGCCGCACTAGGGATCCGAGGTGGAGATGAAGGTGAGGAAGAAACAGCTCTTCTGTGAAAAAAAAACATCATTATAATATGATTCTGTGTTATAAAATAGAAATAGAAATATGAAGACGCTTCCCGCTTTTTTGATACATCTGCTCTATTTTGATTTTTTCTTGTACTAGAGGCCATTTTTATTTGAATGCAATCTTATAAGACAAGTGCTTGAATGAACTTGATAGTTACCGTCTTTTCGCCTCCGGCGACTCGACTTCCTCCACTTCCACCTCTACCTCGAAATTTTCGGGGTAATCCTGGAAAAAATAATTAAGCTTAAAAAACCATTCCTAGTACATAAGATTGTAAAGGGTCAACAGACATCATATTATCCAAAACTGTCAAATTTCTTCAATAGATTTTCAATTTTATCTCCAATCATTAGAGTTTACTATCCATTGGGAAAATTTGACAGTTTGTCGAAACCTGATGTGCGTACAATAACTATACTTTCATTTGTTTATTTAAAAAATAAGTTAATTCTACAAACCTCTACGCCTCCATCCTCGTCCGCCTGGTTAAACTGGAAAAAATAATTGAGATTAAAAAAACCATCCCTTGTATAAAATATTGTTAATACAAGATGTATTTGTGAGTTTATTTTACAAACAACTTAATTCTACAAACCTCCTCGTCGTACTCGGCATCCTCGTACTCTTCGTCCTCCTAGTTAAACCATAAAAAATAATTGAGATTAGAAAACCATCCTTTCTATATAAGATTGTAAATACAATAATTAGATTTATTTGTTAGTTTATCTTACAAACAACTTAATTCTACAAACCCCCTCGTCTAGGAATTCGACTTCTTCGTACTCGGCGTCCAAGTACACTTCGTCCTCCTAGTTAAATTAAAAAAAATATTGAGATTAGAAAACCTTCCTTTCAATATAAAATTTTAAATACAATAATTAGAAATACATTATGTGAATTTATTTTATAAACAAGTTAATTCTACGAACCTCTGCGCCTTCCTCTGCGCCTTCCTCTGCGCCTTCCTCTGCGCCTTCCTCTTCATCCTCCTCTCTATCGACGATGACGAAGCGAGGGTGAAATGAATCCTTGAAAAACACAAGGTATAATTTAAACCGTGCCTTATTGTTATATGTTACCAACACCAAATAGCACACTGAACGTAACGAAAACACTCAAAACATAAATAGCAGAATAGTCCCATGTTAGCACCTTACAGAACCCATAATTAAAAAACAAAACATGGTGAGTTAATACAGAGGCAAGTTAGTAAGTGTAAGAAGCATCATTAGAATCTAAGCGGTGCAGTAGTAGTTGCGAAAAAATATTAATTGAGCAATCATCAAGTGCGTGCGTTAACTTGCTCAACTAAAAATCAAAACATGAACAATCAAAGTGCTAAAAATCAGTACGTATACGACCTTATGAAAAGTTTCAGTTGTCAATTTGTATCTCTGCAATGTTTTTTATCCTGCAAAGTTGAAATAACACATTATTTTTTTGTTTTTATTTAATAATATTTTAATGGGCGTAAATTTTACCTCGTCTACCACCATCTCGACATCCGGCTCTTCCTCGTCGACATCAAACAATTCTTCAATGAAAGCTGAAGGCGGAGCGTCGTTGGGGTTCCACATTTTTTCGTTTCGGGTTTCTATAATAATATGAGAATTTGTAAGATACAAACTAAAAACAATCAATAATTTAGCATATTTTGTATGTAAACCTTTCAACTACAGCATGACTTTGAAAACATTCGAAAATTTTTTTTCTGTAACGAATCTTATCTAAAAACCGCATCTAAATCGGTTTACCCAAACGCGAGATAATCACGGACAAGCATACATACATACAGGTCAAACTGAGAACCTCTTTTTTTGGAGTCGGTAAAAAAACTTTTTTCTTTCGAACAAAAAAATAATTTTTAAAATCGGTTCACAAATGGCGGGGAAATTTGTTAACATACATAAAAAAGATACATAAAGTCAAACATAGAACCTCCTCCTTTTTTTTACGGTAAAATAATATATAAATATGTAAGTACAAATAATCATACACAGAACAGAACCTCCTTTTTTTTCTAATTGGAATTTTCCAATATTCTAATTGGAATTTTTATTCAAAGAAATCAATTTCGACATAAATTCCCAAAATTATCGATACTATCGATATCAAATGTCGATAAACTTCTATGCCTAGGCCGATCAAAAATGTCAAATATGGCGGCCGTAAACAGATTTTTCTAGGTTGTTTGTTAGAAAATCGACATAATTCTTTGAAAACAGGTAATTACGATAAACTATTTTATGAAACGAAATCACGAATAATTTATCTGCATGGGAAACTGTAGTATTTATTCAAAACTGTTTTATTCAACTATAATCCGCAATGAAAGATACTTCTTTCGTAACCGAATTTTTCAAAGGAATATTTTCAAAAGGCAAATACAAATATAAAAACATAACAAATACACTTACTGATAAGATAATTCGATGTTTGTGTCAATACTGCAGTCTAAAATAAAGAATTCCAATTGGAATCTCACTTACCGTTGTAAAAATCACAAGTATCACTCACAGACAACCGACGTTCACTGTTCGCAAAAACTCACTGATTTGAAATGAAGATTATAAAACTTGTGCTCGTTCCATTTGAACGAATCATACGTCATTAGAAAGAGAAATTCATAGACAATTTTACACAGAGTTTGTAGTTGAAAAATAAACTCTTTCGTTTAGATATTAGGGTATACTTTCAATCCACCCGTCGTCATCCGTTTGGATGAGACGGGGCGCGACGAAAGGTCGGCGATCGTCATCCAAACGGATGACTTCGGGCTCTAAAGGTTAAATAAACATAACATGAAAATTATTTTAGTTGAATAAAATGTAGCATGAAAAGAACAACTGCTTCTGCTCTGAGAATTCCAGGAGATTTCCCCTCCATAATTGTTTATTTTTTATTATGTAGACACCACAGATAAACGTAATTACGTTCCTCCCTCTTCCTAGTAAGAATGAAAAGAGAAAGAAAAACTTCAATAATTATTAATTTAAGTGTAAAAGTGAAACGTAACGCATGTTGTGACATATATTTTATATTATATGTTTTTGGTTTGTTGCATGTTTGTTGCCTAGAAACGTTTGTTAGGAAAATTTACTGTCACTACTGTCTGTGTTTGTTAAAAATTATACGTTAAGTTGTTTTGATCTTTTGAAATACTGTAGGTACTTTTTCTTGCTAAAAGCTCTTTACATCATTGAGACTCCTTAAACAACACTACTGCTCTCTACTAATTTTGTCCTTTAAGTATAAGTGGCATCTTAAGTAGTCAAGTCTTCCATTGTGGAAATAGCCAAAGAGTTCTGAGTGGATACATCTAGAATAGAAAGACTTTTATCTCAATCGGTAAATATGGTACACATTAAATGGAAATGCACATCTTCCACCGTAAACTTCTGGAACGAAGTTATTGAATATAAAGATGCAGCTGGCAATAACCCCTTTGCCGGTTTGTCACAGTTCTCAATATCCCTGCTGTCATTGCCTCATTTGTTCGCGGAGATTGAATGCGTCTTCAGTCAAATGAATTTAGTCAAGACTAAACTCCGATATCGTTTGGCAGTAAAAACACTAAAATGCTCAGATTAATGAAATGCATTCTTACAACTAAAATGCCATATTATATGTCAGATTTTGCTCGAAAAGAGTAGGCAAGTGTTTTTATTCATATGTACAGTCAACTGCACATTAGGTTACCACAAACTGTCAAATTTCCCCAGTGGATAGTAAACTCTAATGCTTGGATTGGAGATAAAATTGAAAATCGATTGAAGAAATTTGACAGTTTTGGATAGCATGATGTGCCGTTGCCCCTGTACTTCCTGACGACGTACTGCGTAGTATAGGCACCAAAGAGACACCTATGATTCAGACTTCTGCTTGTACGTCTACAGCTAACGTTTATGAAGATCAAGATATTGACTGTTTATTTGAAAACTTGGAATATGTAACTCTAAATCTCACACTTTTACTGTTGATTAAAATTTGAAATTAGTTTGGCATTTTATTTTAGCATTTTTTCAAGTATTAGAAAATTCAATTTTTTTGCATATTTTTGGCATATTTTAACAGCACTTTAGCATATTTCGAATCAGTCTAGTTAGCAACACTGCATCTGTCAATGAAACTTGTGTGATGGTGTGTGGTGTTTGGTTCAGCCACAATTTGTATTTAGTATAATTCAAAAGCGATTCATTCGTGATTCATTCGTTTTGTGTTTGATGGTGACATAGTGATAATAATTATGTGAAGTTTTCGTTTACAGCAGTTACCTATACGAGTGATGGACAATGGTTTTCAGTATTTAGTCGAAATCAACAATTCGTCACGTCATTTCATACAAAAAAAATCTGTCAATACCATGCACATTGATCGAGACGAGTCGGTCCAAGAGATCTGCAAGAGATCATAATTGCATAGAACATAATCAAGAGGTAAGTGTATGATGTGAAACGTTATGAAATAGTTATTGGTGCTGTTATTCAGCCATTATCTCAGAGGTACTTTTCGCAGTAGGTACGAAACGACACAGTGTAATTATTATTACCAATGTGTCGCCTGTACATATATGTACCTACTTCTCGTAACTGCACTTGATATAAATTCGGTGACTTCCATTCAAAGGTGAATTTTCTGTGATTGATTATTTGTCACCAACATTGTGACTGTAATGTATCTATTACTTATTATTAGTTTTTTATGAAAAAGTTAGTTATTTACCCTTCTTCTGTATTGTAAAGCTATAGGACTTGCCCTAAGAGTATTATTTAACTCTGTTAAAGGTACATCATGGAGGCAATATCACCAACTGCTCATGAGGACAGCTCAGGGGCGAACCCTAGCAGCGTGAAAAGTGACGACAATAGCCCGCGCCACGAAGGGAGCCGTGGCTCCCCCCCGCCCAACTGTGCCATCTGCCTGGGAACATGCAGAAACAAATCTTTCACAGACTCCTGCTTGCATCAGTTTTGCTTCAAATGTTTGCTAACTTGGAGTAAAGTAAGTATGGCTTCAATATTTCAGTCTCCATAACTATAAGTTAAGTGAAATTATGAATAACTGAATTAATAATTTTAAAATCTAGTGTTAAAGATTTTAAATTGAAGTACACATGCATGCCAATTAAAATAATTAACCTAACTGAGATTTCTATAGTCTTGTGGCTGATTTGTAAAACAATCACTGATAACAACTGGTGTTTTAGTAGGTACATATTCTTATATAAAAATGTAGGAACAAAAATAGCTACTGTTCCTACTTAGGAACTGTACTTATGAGACAGGATAAAAGAGAAAGAAGAACACCAATTCTAATAAACTAAACTATCCTTTCGAATTGTTTAATATTTAAAGTTAAACAGGAATCTATAGGACTGTTTTTCACTTCCCCGTTAAATAGAGTTATCCTTTTTGGTTAAGCCAAGGGTAACTCTATTTAACACTATCTAGCTAGCTGCTCTTGCATTATTTTATTATTATTTCCTATCATGTCTTTCTTAGTCCTTGTTCCATGTCTAAAATGCTAAGTCTTATTATCAGCAACTTTGCTCTCTTTTTTATGCATCATCATATCATTATCACCTGTAAGAATTCCTACTGCCTAACATAGTCTTCATCAGCCCATATACGTCCCCACTGCTGGGGCACGGGCCTCCCTCGATAACATGAGGGGTAAATGCCATACTCACCACGCTTGGCAGACGGGTTGGTGAGGGTTTTGATATAATTGCAGAGTTTTCCTTCTCTGTGTGCAGATGAACTTGCTTGCAAATTTACCTTAGTCGCCTTGTACGACGCCTCTGCAAGAAAATAGCCTAACATAGATAAAGAATTTATTTCACAATGCACTCATACAAAGATTGAAGGTAACAATCACAAAATCAGCAACCAAACTCCAAAGATGAGAAATACTAAGAAAATTATTTGGGAGGATATTTTTCTTTATACCTACTTCTCTAATAAGACTACTTAAGGGAATGGCTATAAGTATAATTTCATGTTTTATTTCTAGAAATTCTTTGTTTTAATGTTTTATTTCTCACTTACATGTAGTGTAACGTACTATCTTTATAATTCTTCTGTACTTGTGTTGACAGTGAACTCCTCCTAAACGGCTGGACCGATTTTAATGAATAAAAGTGTGTGTTCAAGTGGATTCGAGGAGGGTTTAGATTCATTTAAAAAAAAAACCACCAGGAAGGAAGTCACAGGCGGGCAGCTAGTATTTATATATGTTACCGTAATATCATGAACTTCGTAAGTTTTAATCTTACTCGCGAGATTATAAATTATCGAAAAATTGTGAACTGCATCGACAGTTCACAATTTAACTTATTATTTTCCGTTAGTTTATAATCTCACTGCCAGAAACC
This sequence comes from Aproaerema taeniolella, assembly GCA_949987775.1. Classification (NCBI taxonomy): domain Eukaryota; kingdom Metazoa; phylum Arthropoda; class Insecta; order Lepidoptera; family Gelechiidae; genus Aproaerema; species Aproaerema taeniolella. Next base: position 16,202,303 of record OX465247.1, on the reverse strand, counting down.
GTGAAATTATACACTGGCATGAAGCTTGCACGGAACGGAACGCACCTTGCACAGTGATTGGTTGAATGTAATGTGTCCCTCGCCGCCATCTTTTGCTGTCATCCAAACAAATAGAGTTGAAAAAGTATTACAGTGGGCACAGTGAAAAAAGTAAAAAGCTGGAATGGACGAGTGAAAAAATTCATAGTGTGTTTCTAATATATCTATCTATCTATGGAGGGGACGCCCGTCAGGCACAGGCGGGTGATCAGTCCACTCATTTGGGACCATTTCACCCAGTTCCCCACAACAGCGCATGAGTTTTACCTCTGCACTGACAGTTCCACCTCTTTGAACCTACCCGAAGCTTTAGCAAACCCGATTATATCCTTTATGTTAAGCTCTTGTATTTGTTCTTCTTTTACCTCATCCATGCCTATTGTCTCCCATCTTACCAGCGCGTACATTGGACACTCAGTCAGGAAATGGAGACTTGTTTCCTCCTTGTCGCATTCTGGGCATGTGGGATCACTTTTTAGGCCCATTATTGCTAGGTGTCTGTTCAAAGGACAGTGTCCCGTGAGCAGACCCACTACAATCCTGATGTCCTTTCTATTTAACTTTAGAAGTTGCTTCGTCTTTCTTTTTTCATATGTCTTTAGGAAGATTTTTGCCTGGCGGCATTGTTTATTGTGCTTCCATCTTAAATTGGCTTCTTCTGTTATGATCTTGCTTATTATTCCTTTACTAATTTTACTTGATATAGGTAGCCTGGGTTCCGGGCCGATGAATGTCTCATCGGCCCCTTTCCTTGCTAGCTCGTCTGCGATCTCATTACCTATATGTCCTTCGTGCCCCGGCACCCAGGCAATGGTAACTTTGGTCTTTTTGGCTAAGGCGTTAATAGCCTCCTTACATTCTGTTACTAGGGCCGAGTTAGTTTCGGCTCTGTTTAGTGCCTTCAAAGCAGCCTGGCTATCACTGTATACTATGATGTTCTCTTTGTTTTCAGTAATCATGCTGTCTATGATTCTGACTCCCTCTGTAATAGCCAGCACCTCAGCCTGGAAAACGCTAGCGCATCTTCCCAGGTGCATGGTAACTTGGCCATCTACCTGGTTCATGATATGTATTCCCAGTCCTGATAGTTTTGTTGTTTCTTTCCTGGAGCCGTCAGTGTAGCACACTATCTTTGGATCTTGTATGTCCAAGCTCCAGCTTTCTCTAGCTCCTATGTGGATCCTGTATTTTTTGTCAAAGATTACTTTTTTCCTGATGAGGTCATTATTAGAGAGTATCATTGACAACTTCTCTCCATACTTTCCATCTAATATGGTGTGTCCTTTATCCATGAAGTTCCCTTTCCATTCTAGGCTTGACTTCATCCTATACCATTGCTCCATAGCTCTCTTTTTAACTTCCAAGTCCAGAGGATGCAATCCCAATAATACATCTAAGGCAGCTGATGGAGTGGTTCTCATCGCTCCTGTGATCATTAGGGTTGCAAGTCTTTGTACTTTTGCTAGTTCATTCCTGTTTGCTTGTATGGTGGTTTTATGCCACCAGACAATTGCTCCGTATGTTACTCTTGGAATTATGATTGCTTTGTATATCCACATCATGACATGCGGCTTGGTGCCCCAGGTTTTGCCTACAGCTCTTTTGCATTGCATGAGTGTGATTTTTGCTTTATCGCATTGTTCTTTTATGTGTGTGTTGAATTTAAGAGAGTTATCAATAGTTACTCCAAGGTATCTTATTTCGTTTGATACCTCTAATTCAACACCATCTATCGTAAGTGGTCTAAACTCTTTGTTTTTCCTAGTTTTTGAGAACAAGAGTATTTTCGTTTTGGCTGGATTTAAATTAAGTCCCCTGGATCTGCACCAGTTCAAAACAGTTCTGATACCCTTGTTCATAATATCTCTCATCACGTTGATTACTTTTCCAGATACTAGTAATACTCCATCATCGGAGTACGCTTGCATGTATATGCGCATATCGTTAATCTTCTTAACTAGGGGGTCCAGCAGTAGGCACCACATCAGCGGCGATAAACAGCCGCCTTGTGGAAAGCCTCTCTTGGCTTTGATTTTGTGGGTGTCACCCCCCAGCTGTGCTGTGATTGATCTATGTTTCAGCATGTTCATTATCCAACATGCTGTCTGTTTATCTATGCCTTCCCTGTTGAGAGATTCTTCTATCGCCGAGGTTGAGGCCTTGTCAAAAGCCCCCTCCACGTCAAAGAAGCATCCTAGGGCATGTTCTTTGTTGGTTAACGTTCTATCAATCCTTACTATCATGTTGTGCAGCGCAGTATCAGTAGATTTGCCTACCCTGTATGCGTGCTGATTCTTGTGTAGGGGAGTAGAACTCAACTCTATCCTTTGTCTTAAGTGTTTATCTACTAGTTTCTCCATAGTGTGTTTGATAGATTTCTTTAAAAAATACAATGTGAAAGTTTGGTATTAAGTTTTTATCTTGCGAGTTTATTTTTAATTGATTTAATTTCCTAATCATAAGAATTTTTTTGTTGTTGTTTTTGAGTTCTTTATTATAAAGATAAAAGTTAAAAAAAATAACAATATTGTGATATTTATTTTATTACAAAACGTAAAATAGTTATTATAATGTCAAATCAAAACATTGAACGTGCCTTTAATTTTTGACTCCTATGTCAGTTTCTCAACTCTATGGACACAACAAGCGATTGACCAATCGTTCTTTCATTCGTTCATCATAGATTCCTTCATAATTTCACGGTTTCTAGCGGTGAGATTATAAACTAACGGAAAATAATAAGTTAAATTGTGAACTGTTGGTACAGTTCACGATTTTTCGATAGTTTATAATCTCGTGATGATCTTACGGTGACATATACAGGGTGTTAAGTAATTCGATCTTATCCTCTCAGGTCATGAAACTGAACAACTTTCCCCAACAAATTCCGAAATACGAAAAAAAATTTTTGACTTCCCATACAAAATGATTTATCAGCTGATGCAATTTGTATGGGAAGTTAAAAAATTTTTTTCGTATTTCGGCATTTGTTCTTAGGGAAAGTTGGTCAGTTTCATGGGCTGATTCACCACCCGAGAGGATAAGATCGAATTACTTAACACCCTGTATATAAATACACTGAGATGGAGGGGGGAGGGGGTTTACCGAGTTGGAATCATACAGCTGTATGTAAATAAGTTTTCATTCCTAAAAAATTTGTTTTAAATTTCATAAGATTACCTATTAGGTGATAATTAGAGATAATTATTCACTGTGGAAAATCACCAAACAGTTTAAGAGACCGCAACAACATATCCCACCAATAAGAAATCTAACAGGTGATTGGGCGCGAAGTCCTCTAGAAAAAGCAGAACTCTTTGCTCAACACCTAAGCGAAGTATTTAAACCTAATGAATCAAGTATGAATGACTTTGAAGATGAGCTGGATGGAGTAATAAATAGCGATCAACAGTTGGCGCTTCCTATCAAGCCAGTGACGGCGAAAGAGGTGGCTAGAACAATTAGAGATACAGAGAATAAAAAATCTCCTGGCTTCGACCTAATCACTGGTGAGGTACTTAAGCGGCTCCCCAGAAAAGCTATAGTGTTCTTCACTATCCTCTTTAATGCAATCCTGCGAGAACAATATTACCCTAAGTTAAGGAAAGTGTCCCAAGTCTGTATGGTGCCTAAACCAGGTAAACCACCAACTGAACCTGGATCGTACAGACCCATAAGTTTACTCCCAACAATATCAAAGATCTTTGAAAAAATATTCTTGCACAGATTACGAATTACGACCAATACTTGAAAGTGACCACATCATCCCTGACCATCAATTCGGCTTCCGACCACAACATTCTACAATTGAGCAAATTAACAGAGTTGTGCATAAAATCAGGCATACGTTTGAAAACAAAGAATACTGTGCTGCAGCTTTTCTAGATATCCAACAAGCTTTCGATAGGGTATGGCATAAAGGCCTTCTATACAAGCTACAAAAACTATTACCAAACAACTTCTTTATGGTGCTAAAGTCGTATCTGCACGAGCGAAAATTCCTGGTAAAATTTCGGAATGAGTGTTCTAGCCTATATGACATACGTGCTTCTGTCCCACAAGGATCAGTACTGGGACCAGTTCTGTACTCCGTATACACAGCAGATCTACCTAACATTAGGCTAGGCTAAAGGGCCGTCTGGTTCGCGACCACCCTCCTACCGAAGTCCGACGCCAAACAGCTTGCTGTGTATGTCGGAGCGTAGGAGTACCAGTGCCTTTATAGGCATTTTCTGGGTTAACTCGCTCCATCGTCGACCTCATCTTTGACCTTATGGTCAAGATTGAGGTCAAGAGTTAACCCATCTTATAATTAAAAAAAAAAAACACAGATGATGTTGAGACAGCTACCTATGCAGACGACACAGCATGTCTGGCTAGTGGTAAGACCCCTCAACTAGCATCAAAAAAATTACAGATACAACTAGACAAAAAACCTGAATGGCTAGCTAAATTGAGGATCAATGCCAGTGCCACTAAGTCAGTGCAAATCACTTTTACTTTACGCAGAGGAGACTGTCTGCCTGTTACCTTAAGTGGAGATCCCTTGCCTGTTAACAACAACGTAAGATATCTGGGGCTCAACTTGGTTATAAGATTAACATGGGCCAAACACATTAAACTTAAGAGAGATGAAGCTAACCGCACCTTTAAAAGTTTCTGCTGGCTTATGGGGCGAAAATCTCACCTTTCACTCAACAATAAGTTACTCGTTTACAAGACCATTATTAAACCAATCTGGAGCTATGGCTTGGAACTCTGGGGAACAACCAGTAACTCTAATATAGAGATCTTGCAGCGTTTCCAAAACAATGTACTGAGGACGATCACCAATGCACCGTGGTTTACCAGGAACCAAGAGATTCATGAATATCTGGAAATTGAAACTGTAAAGGAAGCCATAAACACTTACAGTAAAAAATACAAATCAAGACTGGAAAGCTACAGAAACCTTCTCGCGAGAAACCTGCTACAAGCAGAAAATATGAGCAGATTAAAGAGGTGGAATGTCCTTCGACTTGACCAGAGAGAGTAATCTCTAGAATGAAAAAAAGTGGGCATGATGATCACTGGATCATCAGTCACTAACGTTCAAGAGTACCAAACCATCTGATAAAGGCCAGAAAGGCCGAGGGCAGATAAAACTGGAACAAAAAAAAACCTATTAGGTGCGAGCGAAGCGAGTGCGACATTTTTTTTCATGAATCGAAGGACCATTGAATAGTGGTAGAGCTACATGACCTTTCTTTTCACAAGGCAGAGATCTTAGTATAATAAGAGATAGCTATGAAATACCTACGTACACCATTCCAGTGTAGAAGTCGGAGCCGGGAGTAAAAGGAAAACACGAAGCTGGTTGAAAGAATACTCAAAGAACACTGGTTTATTCGGAAAATTGGCTGGCTTATACATATTAGTATGTAGAAGCTTTGATAGAACGAGATACATAGTATGACACCTGATATTTTAGTCTATTATTTGACCTAGACATGGGTTTGTATTACAATACATCTCTCTGTCTCTCATCGGCTTTGACTCATTATTTGATATTTAGGTTACATGCGTTTTAGTTAAACCTGGTTTCATACGCGTAGCTCAGTGGCGCTCGCTGATCTCAACCGATCAGTGAGGTTAAGTAACATACACAAAGGCAGGGAACCTGATGGGTGACCAAAGTGGCAATTTATCACGAGCGTTTCCGTGCTTCGGAGGGCACGTTAAGCTGTCGATCCTGCTGTTGTCGATTGCCTACAGTCATTAAAATTAAGTCAGAGGCCATTGTGCGGTTTGAAAACTCTGACACCAGGGTAGCCTAGTTTGCCACACACTTGACTATACCTACACGATAAGAAGAAGACTACTTACTTACTTATTAACACGCACGAGCGCACACACACGCACAGTTACACATGCACTTGTGCATTACTATTATTTTGATTTTATATTTAACTTCATTAAATTTGGTCTAATTCAATCGAAATAAAATTGTTTACTTTAATAACATAATGTATAGTAGAAGAGCGGGGCTTCTAGTCTAACACAAGTAAATGTTTACTTAAAAGAAGCCTCAACACTGTATTTTGCAAAATTGTTATTAAGTAAATAAAAAATTAAAAAAAAAATAACTTACTAGGTAGGGAGTGCGTGCACACACTACACCACCCCCCTTATTTTTGAGACAAAAATTGGTAGTATAATTAAAATTTTGGCTTTTTACATCACTGGACAGAAGTGGACACTATACATATTTACTTACATGAGAGTACATGGGTAGACAACAGTTGACATTATTGTACGATGTTCGTATTTTCATCAAGATCACAGCTAAGGCTAGTGCTATACAAAATGGTCTCTAGTTGCTGGGATTGGGGCTCAGTTTCCAGAAAATTCAATATACAATTTTTTTGGGGCGAAAGCGACTGTCTCCCATCCCATACTAGCTAAGTGTTGTGATTAGGTAAATACTACTTATCGATTAATCTTCGTGAAATAAATTTTCGGTTACAATAAAGAAAAATGATGATTCTGACATTTAGGTTAAGAAGACAAAGCAATTTAAAAAAAATTAATAAAATATAAACAAATGTAATTTATGAGTTTATGAGTAAATAAAAAAATATGTTGTGACATATTACCAACGTAACCAAGGTAAAAGTTTTATGCAAATAAGTAGATAAATGAAACTCGCTTATCGAAATATCGACACTGAACCACATCTAGTGATTTGCATTTTTCATACAAATACGATGGGGCGATTGCAACTGCAAAAATAGTTGCAATGCAATCTGCCGTCTGCCCAAAAGATTGAAGTTAATGTAACTGTTTAAATAAAAAGTTAATTATAAGATCTAGCCATTAACCAAATATACCAAAAGCACATGTTTTTTCTTTTTATTTGGATTAACTTTCTGGAAACGACGTAAAATATTTTTAGGGTACAAAACCAAAACTTAATAGACAATGCCACGTTACTCCAAAATGGCGGTTTCCAAAAAATTCTCCGTCGGTAAAATATTTAGAGACCTAGAAGCGCTATCTTTTTTTTAAAGAAAAATCTATGATTGCTCTACTCTTCTACAGATGGCGGCACGTTTTACAAAAAACATTCTCATTGAGAAAAAAATCAGTTAAGTCACTTTAGCCCCATAGTTGCTTTTGCCCCGTGTGACCATATGGATGTTAGTTACTCTTTCACCCAAAAACTACTGAATGGATTTTAATGAAATTTTGCAATAATAAAGCTTCGTCAGAATTACACATAGGCTCCATAAATTTCAAAAATTCCCATGGGAACGAAGTCCAGGATGAAAAGCTAGTACTCGTATAGTATAAATTATTATAAATTAAATTAAAACAACCGTCGACAGTTTGAGTCTTGCTCTTACAGTTTTAAGAATAAATTTTTTAACCCCCGACAAAAAAAGACGGGTGTTGTAAGTTTAACGTGTGTATCTGTGTATCAATGTGTCTGTGAGTCATGAAGTTTACAGACTAAAATTAAAGATAAAATAATAATAACATCTTGGGATATTAATTCGTGAATGGCCGAAATGGTCCATACAACAGGTTGGTTGGGTTAGGCTACTCGCAAACCTACTTGTCGTAGTTCCGTCTGTTGCAATCAAACAAAGAAGTCGAATGACTTATAAACAGACAAAATCAAATATTTGATACATTTCTGATTGTAATTTAGAAAATGTATAGATTTTCTAGGAAATATCTATTCTATATCTATACTTATTATAAAGAGGAAAGATTTGATTGTTTGTTTGTTTGCATTGAATAGGCTCCGAAACTACTGGACCAATTTGAAAAAAAAATTCACTATTAGAATCCTACATTTGATTTTCCCGAATTCCCACGGGAACGAACTCCCGAGCGGGATGCTAGTATGAAACATAATTAATTTCACACATTTCCGGGCGATTTTAGGAATGATATACATTTCCTAGAAATTGTATACAATGACGGATTACATACATTTCCGTTAACATATACGAGGAGTGATCAAAAAGTTGTGATAATGACCCACTTGTACAATTCATGATTTACTCATTCATACCAATAATTAAAGATCATTTAATTAAGAGGTTAGATACAAAAAATTAAGTCTTAATTTTAAGAAACATAGAAACCGTGTCTAGTTGTTTGACGAATTCCGACGTAAAATATCATTATGGAGAAAAACGAAGTGCGAGCCGTTATTAAATACCTCAGTTTTAAAAGTTAACGACGCAAGAGATCCATCATGATTTAGTGGAGACTTTAGGTGAGTCTGCTCCACCATATTCTACTGTGGCAAGACGGTCACCTCAATTCAAGACTGGAAGAACATCGACAGAAGATGAGCACCGCTCGGGCCTGCCATCGACGTCAGCTACGCAGGAAAAAATTGAAAAAGTCCAAAAGATTGTTCTAGACAATCGTCGTGTTACAGTGCGTTATTTAGTCCAGGAAACTGGCATTTCATATGGCAGTGTTCAATCAAAATTAAAAGATTATCTGAGTATGAGAAAAGCCTCGCGTTGGGTACCCAGAATGTTAACAGAAGATCGGAAGAAAACCAGACTCAATCTTTCAAGGTGCTGGTTGGACAGATTTCATGTGGATCCTAATAATTTTTTGGCTCGATTTGTCACTATGGATGAAACATGGGTTCACCATTTTGATCCAGAAACAAAACAACAATCTTTACAGTGGAAAAGACCGTCGTCACCAACTCCAAGGAAATTTCAAACCACAGCATCGGCAGGCAAAGTCATGGCCTCAATTTTTTGGGATCCCGAAGGAATATTATTAATTAATTATCTTGAGAAGGGACACACAATAACAGGCGTTTGCTATGCATCTTCAATAGCTAAATTGAGAGAGGCTATAAAAGAGAAAAGACATGTCAAACTCAGAAAAGGCATTTTGTTTCATCAGGACAACGCGCCGGTTCACACTTCTGCTGTTGCACTGGATGCCATTCAACAAGCTGAGTTCGAATTAGTGGATCACCCACCTCATTCGCTGGACCTGGCCCCCAGTAATTTTTATCTTTTTCCAAAACTAATAGAATACTTGCGTGGTAATAGATATGCCAATGATAATGAAGTGATAGAGGCCGTGGAAGGGTTTTTGGAAGGCCAAGAGTAATCATTTTTTTTTAAAGGGTTAACAATGTTGGAGAAACGCTGGACTCGGTTTTTAGATAGAGAAGGAGACTGTGTTGAAAAACAAATTTTTGTTATATAAAAAATATGTTATTTTCTGTCTCATTATCACTACTTTTTGATCACTCCTCGTACACTTCACCATCCCTTATTTTTGAGACAACAATTGGTTTTGTAAGTATTTGGATTTTCCAACATTTTTACTCCCTTATATTAGTACATTTATATACAGTGTGAGTGTGAATCTTTATAATGTGCACATATTAAAATGAGGGGAATCTGCTTCATTTTATCGACGGGAAAAATACTAAAAACATATTTTTATGGCATTTTAAAAATTCTTGCTTGTTACTGTGCCCCCCGTATAAACACGTTGAAACAAACTCAATAACAAACTAACAGAAATCAGGTTTGTTTTTCGTCAAGTTTTACAAAAAATGTTAAACTTCTCAGTTGTTTCCAGTCGTTATCGAGTTTGTTTCAACGTGATAGATCAAGATATACCGTTATCTTTGTTACTGTTACTATATACAGTAACAGTAACAAACAAGAATTTTAAAAATGCCATAAAAAATATTTTTTTTATAGATTTTTTTTATTATTTTTCCCATCAATAAAATGAAGCATATAGTTTCCCTCATTTTAATATGTGCACATTATAAAGACTCACACTGTATAATAGACTTGGACATTCTGTCCCTTTTTGGGTTCGTTTTCGCACGCCCTTTTATTTTATCAATTTCATTATATATTATTTTGGGGTCTGTCATTTAAAACACCTATTCTCACAGAACAAACTCGTTGTAACCATGATCGAACGAAGGACTACTTGGACACCCAGTGTACCATTGCGAGGGTTAAAAATGTTTTTTTCCAACAGTATTCTATACCAGAGCTCGTCCGCCCTATGATTTAAACTGAAGGATTTTTACACTTTTGTACTTAGCGAGTACTTACATAAATCGAGCTACACTGCTACATTTCTTATTTAAAATCAAAAGTTTTGTATATTTTCCACACACGAAACACAATTAAGAAATGAATTGATTGATGACTGCTTAGCTGCGTCCTCATCCGACACGAACCGAACATATCCCGGTCGACACCCAGCGACATCTTTTTCCATTCTTAGCTTTCTTTTGGTCTCTTGGTATTGCCTTGACTCGCTATTTATTTATTTCTGTTCTTATTATTTTTAGTCTTTTTTTTAATTGGAGGATTTTGGCTTAATTATTTTTTTTTTTGTAGTTATTAAGAAGTTTTTCTTTTTTCCTTCATTTTAAATGTTGTTATTTTTTTTTTATTATGAGATGGCTTAACTCTTGACCCCAATCTTGACCAAGGTCATAGATGAGGTAGACGATGAAGCGAGTTAACCCAAAAAATGCCAATTAAGGCACTGGTAGTTAAGGCTTTGGCTTAAAGCTTTGTTGTCTTCGGCACTAGACTTTTTTGCGTTGCTTTGCACTTTTCTCCGTACTTTAGTGCGCGAAGTTAACCGACGGGGACTACATTTTCACTAATTCCCTAACTTGAAACTGTTTTTACGTGAAGATGACTACTTCGACTGGCAGACGGTCGCTATGTAGAAGTCGGAACACACTGCCACTGTGTTTCACTGTCTGAAACAGTGACTGGCAAGGGTCGCCGAAAACACGAAGCTGGTTGGAAGAATACTCAAAGAACACTGGTTTATTCCTAAAATTGGCTGGCTTATACATATTAGTATGTAGAAGCTTTGATAGAACGAGATACATAGCATGACACCTGATATTTAAGTCTATTATTTGACCTAAAGACATGGGCTTGTATTACAATACATCTCACTGTCTCTCATCGGCTTTGACTCGTTATTTGATAATAGGTTTTAACCTATGAAATTGCCGTTTTTCATACAATATTTTTGGAAAACTGAATTTTTCATACTAACTTTTTTGGCTTTTTCTCGGGAATACGAATTCCAAATTTAACAAAATCTTGTGGGAAGGTTTGGACAACATTAAGTTAATTTTCATCATACTTAGTTTATTGAAAGTGGTAATGGTAACAAAGGTACAACAAAAATAAGCAATGAAACGGGTAACAGAAGAAACGAGTTATATTTGAGCTTCGTGTTCAGTAAATAAATCAAAAGTAAATATGTATTTATTTGATTATTTCACTCAAAATCTCCGTTATATGGCCAAGATTTTAAATAAAAAACCATTTTATTAATAAAGCTGTTCAATTAAATAAATTATGAACAAAATAAAGGTTGGGAAAAAATCGGCAATTTCATAGGTAAAGACCTGTTATTTATGTTACATGCGTCATGGTTAAAGCTGGTTTCATACTATTTACTAGGGAGTGCACACACTATACCAGAGCCTAGAAATAAACTAAGTTTGTCCCTCCTGTATACTCCATGGGCGTGACCGATTACATGGTCTAAGTATTTTTGAACATCCCAGGCATATAGGCACAGAATAGAGCAAGCATAGCGTGTGAAATTTTATAAAAATTGAGTCAGCAAAACGAAGAAAATCATCGTGTGTTTGAAGCCTTAAGATTTTCGGGGTGGTCATGATGTTGGCGCCTCCTTACACCTATATTTGTATGTTCTTTTTTCTGATAAATCAACATTATTTTTTTACACTTCCAGGTAAAAGCAGAGTGTCCACTCTGTAAGCAGAACTTCAGGTCAATCATCCACAATGTGCGCTCCAATCACCAGTATGACGAATACACTGTGGAACAACGCCATGAAGAGACCACACAAAGCATTGATATTGACAACATTACCAGTGCCACACGGCGATTTAGATACAGGTCAGTCAGTTGAATCTTTTTGATGATTTTAGAGATCAATGAGAATTGTGAGATCTATTAATTTTGTTGTTATTACTACACCATACTTATAACAAATAATTTTAACTTTTTACAGCTTCTGAATATTGTCAACCATACAGTTTTACTTTATTTAAAGAACACATGATAAGGTCTCATTTGCAGTTGCACATTTAACTTATACAAGTTTTCTTCTAGGCAGTTTGCAAAAAAAAATGATTTTATGAGTTACTAAACTATTACGGCTGAAGGTTCTAAACGATCTGGATTGTATAAGAGAACATTTCAGATTATGTGTGATTACAAATAGTTTTTTTAAAACCTTCGCGCGATTCTTGCACACCCGTGTGTGCAGGATCTGTATCGAACGCGCCGTAAACAAGCGAGCTTTGGGGCTGCAACTCACTTTACTTTTGAATTTCATGCCTATATTATTTATGGGAAACCGCAATCGTCGCAACATCTTTCAAATTTTTCAATTTGTGACGTGGGTGATTTCATAAAAGACTTTACAAGGAATTCAGTCATATCGCGATTTTGAAAGAATGCTTCACAATTTTGGTATGGAATGTAGCAATGGCCAAATCGAGAGGCCAAGTGCGGAAAGCGCCTGATAAACATAACATAACATCGTACCTTAAACTATACATACATATCTTTACAATATTTCATCAAAGTAGTTAAGGCGTGAAAACGTAACACACAGACAGTAGAGTTACTTTCGCGTTTGTAATATTCGTATGGTATGGATAACATGGGCATGAAATTCAAATGAAGTGACTCGAGTTGTCGTTTTACACACTAATGATTGTGTATTATTTTTCCATTTGAAGGACAACCCTTACGCTGCCGCGTCGCGAGTCGCTGGCTATCCAGCAGCTGTTGCTGCACTACCCGATGATGGCGGACGTGTTCCCGCCGCCCGCGCCCCGCGCGCCCCCCTCCCGCCGCCGCCGCGACCCCATCTCCTTCCGCCGCACCGTCTACCGACATAACCTCTGGGCTCGTCCGTTGCCAGACTTCACAGGCCGATTCCGAGACTGCACTCCTGAATTCTATAGGTACGTTCTCGTACACTATACTCAGAATTACATTTGCCGAGTGTGAAATATTTTTTATGCTTCTATTTTCTCTTTGTAGGTTCAATGATACACAAATGCATCGTCTAGTGCCCTGGCTCAGCCGAGAATTACACTACTTACTAAACGAAAACATGGGCCATATTTCATACGTGCTGTCGCGCATTATAGAGCTTCTTCCACAGTACCATATAAACTCACCGGAGTTCAGGGAGGCCATGCAGCGATACTTCGGAGATAGGACGGAGCATTTTTTGCACGAACTGTACTGCTTCGCGTCGACGCCGTACGACATGGCCGGCTACGACCGGAACGTGCAATACACCACCGATTCG